>PNEQ01047133.1:50001-149904 GCA_003012365.1 Medauroidea extradentata
CTGTGACATTTCTCATTTGACTGTACCAATCACAATAAGGTTACTGTAACACCACACGTCTGTGATTTGCGTGTAAAACCCCACGACACACGAATGTCAAAACATCCAATCTCTGACCGTGAAGCAAGTCTGCAGACGTGCACACAAGTCACTGACACAAAGTGAGGCAAATTTCTTTTCGCGAAAAGTTCATGTCTCTGTACATAACGTATTACTAGAGACGGGAATTTTTGGTGAAAAGATTTTTACCCCATTTTGTTTCAGTGTCTTACGTGCACACCTGCTGTTCAACTTCATGGCTATTGACAGAGTGTTTTTTTGCAGAGTCGTTATTCATTTGACTGTGCCAATCAGTACACGGATAATTGTCACACACCACGTCTATGATTCGCGGGTTTAACCTCCGCACGCTGGGTGTTACGGCATCCAATCACTGGTTACATAGCAGAGCTGCAGGTGCGCACGTAAGGCGCTGAAACAAAGTGCTGCAAAAATCTTTACGCGAAATTTCCTATCTCTACGCATTACAATGGCGGGATTCTTACTGGCTCAGTCAAATAGGCTGACAGCTACACGTACAAGCGAAAGCCAGTAATCATTGTATAAGCTGAACATACGTTGAAAGCTAGCAAACAGTTTTCCCGCGATAAAACATCATTTTTAATTATTAGAAGCACGAGTATTTCGCGTATTCATCTGGTAACTGCCTAGACTTATCAGATCTATACGTGTACCGACTGAAGCCGAATATCCATTGACAGTACAGACGTGTAGCACGTGATATCCCTACGACTTGTTTCCTTATTTATAACTGAATTGCAGTCGTCAAATGTGTGTTAAAAACCGCTCTCATCTAATCACAGAAGGAGTGAAGTATACGTTATTGAAGTTCAACCTGACCTAGAATCAATACGCGAAATAATCGTGCCTCTATTAATGATCAGTGATTGCTAGAGAGGATGATCTATCGCGGGAAAATTTGACCGTTTGCTGGGTTTCAACGAACGTTCAGTTTATCAGAAGATGACTAGCTTTCGCTTTTATGTGGAGCTGTTGCCCTATTTGACTGATCCAATAAGAATCCCGCTGTTGTAATATTTGATGCCGGTTATTGGTCTGCAGACAGCTAAGTTGTGTCAGACGTATATCACCTAATCATATGTGTTGCAATTAACTACAGCGTTTTCAAGGGTATGTTGGCACAAAACATTTTCGCGATATATCATCCTCTCCAGTGATTGCATGTTTTAACTCTCATTTGTCTTAGAGTTTTACTGGGGCAAATGACAGACACGTGGTGTCACAATACTCTTATTCTGATTGGTGCAGTCAAATATGAGACGTGTCTGAACAAAGACACGCTGCCAATAACCATGAAGCACAGCTGCTGATGTGTATGTAAGGCACTGAAACATAATAGTGAAAAATATTTCTATCGACAAACTCGTGACTATGCTTATGCAGAAGCTTGTCTTGAAAATCAAACTGCCATGGGTTTCGATTCCCAAGCCGGGTCCGAGCGCCGATCCCAGACTAGTTAATGCAGAAGTATGATCGTTAAAAGAAAGGCCAGTCCTGACCGCTCTCTGGGAATAAATAACTTCATTCTTCGCTCGCCAACTTGAGCAAGGTGTAATCATTTTAAATACAACCTCCATCGAAGCGGCGTGCAATCCTTCCTCTCGTCCATTCAAAGGCTGTTATTTAAACATTTCTTCATATTGTATGCTGCAGGCCATACTTGAAGAGACTGACTTTATTTCCCAAGACGCAGGTTGCTGTTTCGTTCCTCTCAAATTGCAGCGTGTCCGGTATAATTTGTGGGACGAGATTCGATCGCTGCAAGTTAAGTTGTAAAACGTTTTATTTATTTATTTTTAATGGTGAAAAATGATGTGGCAACACAATCTAGCAAAAACTTCATCCTTCTTTTATTTCTGTAGAATAATAGGGCCTGGAAATTGTGATGATGAAATATTAGACGTCCAAAAAAATAACAAATACGGTATATTCACTTGTAAAGGCATGCACACATGTTGACATATTTATGACGTAACAATTAAAAAATTATCCTAACTCAGCCAATGGAAGCCAACTCCATTTACGAATTGCCAAACGTTTACACAATTATTTTTGCAGCTAAACAGGTTCAAGAAAAGCAAAACCATTTAGTATTTCCTTCATTAGACTTTTCACCATTGACAAGTTACAATCCAGCAAATGAAAAGTAAAGGGTATTACAAACATGTACTAAGTTCCAGTTTTCAAAAACAACTTGGCAGAAAATCGCTTAGTAAAGTGCTTGTATTATTCAAACATCTTTGTATTTTCAAACATATATGTATTGTCTTCTAATATGTATAACTTAAGGGCTCGTTCTTTAGTTTTGTAGTGGTTCCGAAATTTTTTTTTTCAACTCAAATTAATACACATATAAAGAATTCATTCTTACCGTTTTAACACTTATATATCATCGTTTGTAACTGTATTTTTCTGTTGCAATAAACCAAACGGATTTTTAAATTTTTACCCCGTGAAATATCACATATTTTGTTGTCAAAATAAGCCACAATAAAGCGAAATAATTTTTTGCTAGCAAACGGTACATTATTTTTAAAACGCTCAGGCAAAATTTTGTATCGTATGACTGTACACAGTCTCAATTTTTTTTTCAAAGCATTTGGTTGAAAAAAATTCGAGTTATTTGCGATTGTTTAAAATAAATGAATGATCATGGTCTTAAGAGACTGTATTAAGAAAAATACATGAGGTAAACGGAATTTATCTGTTGAATCCCACAACTAATTCTGATAGATGGTAATGCAGAAATACACAACATGAACTTATCAAATACACACATAACAGACATAATTAACAAAATAATGTATTTATTTTTGTTTATAGATCGTTACATACACGTAGTTAATCAATTGTCACTTTAATAAAACGAGCATAGGTATTTGATCTCAACAAACATGTAAACTTTCCACTATGAAGTATTTTCATCGACAATATTCGTATCATTGTATGTTGGAGGATGTTCTAAAGTTCTTTGAATGTTGAGTTAATCACAGCAACTGCTTACTTTAGTGATGTAGGTTACAGTAAAGTCGTGAATTGTAAGGGAATTTTTCCCTACTTTCTTAGTGTTCTTTGTAACTGGGATAGTTTTACAACAATTTATATTTTAAGTATGTCGACTGGAAGTAAAATTTAATGCAATTTAATGTGGACATTGTTTTGTAATTTATTTCAAGTAAATTATTTTACTCGAGGCTGCAATATGCAGGGGAATTTTTTTTTAAGTGTCCAAAGTTACTCCACATGTTCCAAATTACCCCTACATGCATACACACACCACTTCGTTGTTTTAACTAGGTGGAGAGTACTCAGTTTCATTAAATTATTTGTTGTACCTGGAATGTTTTATTTGGCTGGCGATGTTAAAACAAAATATTGTTATAGGGGGTTCGGAATAAAGTGAGCACTCAAAAAATCTATGCTTAAGAGGGTGTGGTACATAATTCAACGCTAAAAGCATTAATCTATAACTGTAGGTTTCTTGAAGCCAATTTGTGAAAATTAAACAATAGCAATCCTAGACAATAGTTTTAGCCAACATTTTAAACAAAATTGTTCCCAGTGTTACGAACTTCTGAGGCACAATCTCTGACGCCGGGATCTGGTGCATTTATCTGCGGCGCAAGAGATAGCGCGTAACACATTGGTAATTCTGGATAAATATTTACTCATAAAGTTGGCAAATACCATTATCTAGGATTGTCATTGAGTATTTTATGTATATTGGCTTCGAAAAAAGCGTATAAATCAATTTATGTTTTCAGCATTTATTTATCTACCACGCACTCTTAAGTTCTACTTTCAGACAATTTTTTATCTTTCCGCGCGTAACGACTAACGACGGGAAATGTCTAACCTCTCTGGACACGTCTCTTGACGTTTGCGCGTATAAGATAAATTGTGAAGTCAGTAGGAATCTTTACAGTTGGATAGAAAATGTTTATTACTTACATACATAAAATTATGTAGATTTCAATTGTTTATTTTTTCAGAATGATTGAACTTAAATAGGAAAATATATGTAACTATATTGCGTAATTCCGTTGCCAACCATACATGCAGTTAGGCAAAGAGTTAATGTTGAATTACAATATGTAGTAACGGCTAGTGATAATTTTCAATAGCTAAATTTTTAGTTCTCACTTTATCCCGAACAACGTACACTCTGAATGTTTCTCCAGATTTTTTTTTCTTTTTATAACACAAAATGTGAAAAAATTTTGCTCTTATGAAATTTTTTTATCTCTCAAAGCTTTGGTGTAATGGCTCGTTAAAGTCAAAATTTGCATGTTTCCGTTTTAAGGTCGACACTAAAATCAACTGATATACCAAACTGGAAAAATTCACAGTGGATAAGGGCATTGCATGCTACAATTTTAAGTACATAAAAACAAAGAACAAAAACTTTAATATATTTAAATAAAAATGCTGCAATTTTAAAACCATTTAAAAAATTCAATAATTTTTTTAATGCAAAATAATTTATTTTGGGGTTTAACACAGCTGGACTTGTAGCCTCCAACATCGTCATTAACTATTTTTTTTTTTTTTTTTTTTTTTTTCAGTTTTGTAAGTGAATTGGTTTTAGTGTCGTCCTTAAAACGGAAACATGCAAATTTTGGCTTTAACGAGCCATTACGCAAAAACTATGCGAGATAAAAAGATTTTATAACAGCAAAATTTAATCACATTTTGTGTCTAAAACAAGAAAAAAACCTGGTACAAATATAAAAATAAAAAAAACATGGTGATGAAAATTGCTGTAGACTGTGCCTGCTCTTTAGTTTTACAGTGGTTTCAAAATATATACTTTTAAGAATGCAAATTAATACATACATCAAAAACTCATTCTAACAGTTTTAAGACTTATATATCATCGTTTGTATCTGAATTTTCCTGTTGCAATACACCAAACGGATTTTTAGATTTTTGCCCATGAAATATCACATATTTTGTTGTCAAAATAAGCCAAAATGATGCAAAATAATTTTTTGCTACTAAACTGTACAATATTTAAAAAAAAACGCTTAGGTAAAATTGTGTATCGTATGACTGTACACGGTCTCAAGTTTTTTCAAAGAATTTGGATAAGAAAATATTCGAGTTATTTGCAACTGTTTGAAATAAATGAAAGACCATGGCCTTAAGGTGGCCGCCTGCCCAGGTCGCCGAGTGAACCGCAGAACGTAGGCCGATACGTGTTTATTCAAAAAGTGTTGTTTACTTACGAATAGCTTTCAAGGAACATCACACATACACTGTAAGAAATTGTTACGACCTGTAGGACTACCACAAGTCCGTATAGGAGTGTTGAAAACATGCATATTGGGAAGAATTCTCCCATGTAGGCTATTTATGGTACGTACCTAAATAAAGTATACGCAAATGTAGTACTATAGGAAAACCGCTAACTTTGCGTGTGAATGATGAATGATATACTATTTTATGGTAAAATTAACAAATGACGTAGATGGTTAATTACTTCCCCTTTTCATGTATGGGAAATTTACCAAACTATATTTTACTGTGTATGTATATACCCTTTTCAGTTTCTTAACTAATATTTTAAGATTGTTTCTCACGGCCGAAAATACCAAAAATGGATGTTAAATGGGTCCTGAGTGGGTATTAAAACCTTTGTACAGAAATGTATAAGCGTCTACAATATACTTGTATCTTTAATATTACGTCATAAAATGACAGAGCCACCTCTGAATGTCTCATTGAGTCGTGAAGTACCGTAAGACAGCACGCCGGTTAAGTTGCTTGAGTTTAAAGGACAGGTGTAAAACAGGACGCGCTTAATGTGTCACATTTAGTGCTCCGTACTTCTAGGACTCACACACGCAAAATATATTGTTTGGAACTGTACCACACGTGCGTATACGAGTGCTGAGAATGTGCGTACGGTAAAGAAATTTGCCATAAGTATATTTATAGTAACTTACATATCCCAAAATTTTAATTATTTTAATAATTTATATATTTGTACGATATATAGTTTGTTTTGAAGATATACGTTATGACTATATTTTACTGTAATGCAATTTTTTTGACTTATATAGTTTTTGTATAATGGCATGTCAAACCAAATTTGCATAAAACGATTTTATGCTTGAATCAAAAACCAACTGACTTTGAAAAATGGAATAATTCACGCTGAAGAACAACGCCCCGGGCTAAGTCATAGCGTATTAAAAACCCCATTTATGTTTTCGTATTTTTAAAAAGTTACTGACTGAAAAATAAAACTGGCCAATTTTCGAAAATGTTAAAAATAATAATAAAAAAAGAATTTTGAAAACAGTTTGAAATATAACGTCTCCTCAAATTAATTCACGAAATTTTCGCGTCTCTAAACATCATCTCTAAATATTGTACTGTAAAATTTCCATATCCTCTATATGTTAGTTACTTCCATTTCATGTATAGGAAATTTACCAAACATTTTTACAGTGTTTTGTTCCAGGCGGTCACCTTAACGCGTAGAAGTAATCGAGAACTCGGTCCAAGTGACGCGCCACCTAAGAACTGCATGTTATAATTTAACTCGCGTATCCGCGCCACAAAGCAATCAACTTGTTGCTAGCTGTCTAGAGTCATAAGGGGAAAGGGGGAGAAAGAAAAATGGCGGGGAAGAAGTCAAAACAAAGAAAATCAAGCAAGAAGTCAAGGAAAAACTGCAAGAGTGCTAACTGCGGTTTAGTAATACCTGCACGGGCTAATAACAGACTTACAATAATTGAGTCTGCATGAAAATGATGGATGTAGGTTACAACTTTTTTTTTTTTTAATTCCTACAGCATTTTGTCTGCGATGAGAACTCTCATATTTTGTCGGGATGGCCAACCTGTTATTACTTCCAGGAACGATTTTTTTGTTTCTTTGTAATATATTTAACTGGCTCGTTTAAAAGCTACGAAGAGTGGAATTTCAAAACGTATCATGATTCTGAATAATATGTTGCAAGGTAGCTGCAAAAAAAAAACTATGATAAGGTTACAAATACTGCCGACTTAAAAGAAATAACAGTGCCACAGGAGTTACTGTATAATTTTTTTTGCCGGCAACGAATATTTATTTTACGGTAATGCCTTTGATGTCAGTCCCCAAAGTTTTCTTCAAAATAACGCTACAAAAATTCGGTACTAAACTTTACTAGAACACTTTACATCGATGCTATTATGGCGTAGGTGATAACCGTACTAATTGATAAACTTCAGAACTTTAATTTGTTGTCGTTTTATAATGGATTATATACATATTTAGACATGTATGCATGATAACTACGGCCTCCAACTTTTTTTACATCTCAAAAAATAAGAAAAAAGTTTTTTACATATTCATTAATATGACAAAAGCGAATAATACTTTTTAATTATAGTAGTTTTCCTGTGGTGGTAGCGTATTTGTTGGTTAGTTCCAGTACAGGTTGGAAAGAAAATGTGTTTACTTATGGGAGAGTTTGCCACAGGGAAAAATTCTGCCGCTAGTTTCGCTGCAGTCGCTAAGGGACCAGGTAAACTGTAAATACGAAACCGTAGTAAAATTAAATTTAAACAGGCTTGGAAATAATAGAAGTCATTTAATTTTAATTTAAAGTGGAAAGAAACCAATTTCGCGATTTTAGTTATCAACTTAATGCAATTTAAAATGCAGGAAAGCTCTCTGATTGGTCAGTTTACACCCATTAGCGACACCAGCGCTCAAGTGGCAGACATTTTCCCTGTGTCAAACTTTCAACATTGAACTTTCTAACCTGTAGTAGAATTTACCTTATTTTAATGAAAATACGACTATCCGCGTTACGTGAGTGGCAAATATAGTACAATATGTGCATAATAAGTTTAAATAATTTGTGAGGGAGAGAGAATTTTTCAGAAAAAGTTGCCCGATTTTGTCCTACCGGAGCAGCACTAATCAGCTATCCCCACTGGCAGCATCTAGCGGCGCGACATGGAACTACTTGAAAAGTCTCCGTTGAGCGACTGTAGATCGATACATACGGCGTTTTCAAAAAACTCACTCGGAATAGGGTAGGTTATATGTGTCACGTGACCAGGTTTTGTCGATCACCAGGATCTGAGAAACGCGTGGAAACCTGTTCTGGGTTTCAAGAAGGCGAAATAAAAAGCATACATATTTTATACATGTAAAATATTTTGCTAAATACGATGTCCTCAGCACATTATTTACGCATTATTGATTATTTATTTATTTATTCAGATTCCCATGCACACCTATTACTGACTGGTTTTGGAATTGTCAAGCTATATACAAACATATAACTTAACTGTACATAATTAAAAAAAAAAAATTGATTATGGACATACACGACACTGATTTCTCACATTGTTACAATTGTTCTGAATTCATTATGTTAAAATGTATGCAGGTTGATCACAACAGTAGTATTATTCTAAGGTATCACAATAGTTACGAGGTATTTATTAAGATATTCCTCAACAGAATAAAATGCCTTGCTCAAGAGATGGCATTTAAGATTTTATTTTTTTAAATTCATTCCAGTTACTTATTGTTTTTATGGATTTGGTAGTTTGTTTATCAGTTGTATACCAGAATGATAGGGGCTTAGTAAGGATTTTTTTTTTTTTAAGTTATGTGAGGGAATATGTGTAGTTGGTTAGCATGCCTGGTTACATGATCGTGTATGTTACTGTTTTTGACTGGTGTTATGTTCTTCGATATTTTGAACACAGTAGGCCTACATCCAGTTTCAACTTTGTTGTGGTTTTGTTGTTTCAATATTTTGAACACAGTACATCCAGTTTCAACTTAGTTGTGGTTTCAGTTATGTCTTGTTTCTTCGATATTTTGAACACAGTGCATCCAGTTTCAACTTAGTTGCTGTTTCAGTTATGTCTTTTTTCTTCGATATTTTCAACACAGTGCATCCAGTTTCAACTTTGTTGTGGTTTCAGTTATGTGCACTGTTTACGTTTTTCCTTCGCCTAATGGCGATTTTCGTCTGAGAACCCTCACTTGCCCTTGCTTAAAAGCAGGGTAAGTGAGGAGTTGATCGAGAAGCTTTCAGGTGAATTTTGGTTATGGGTAAACTTTACCCGGGTTACATTTTGAACACCTTTAGCTGAAACGTTCTGTCCTACCCTATCCTTGTGAGCTTTTGAATACGCCTACATACTGTCTTCTCGTATCACTGCCAATTACTTGAGAAAAATCTCACGGATAGTTTTTAATTAAATATCTTGGCATTAGACTATGTTGTATGCAAGTGATCGTTTCGTATTTTACAATGTTTCGTTCAGAAAATTTTTTAGAATATTTTTAAATGTATTACATTATCATTGTAGTAGCCCATTATACATTCTGAAAAAAAAAAAAAATCATAGGTCTAACTTCTAAATAAAACCAGTGAAACTGTTTATGGCAGTGTCAAAAATAAGAATAAAACAGCACAAACGTTCAAGTGATTGCAGACACTGGGTTTATCGTGTTAGGTATTTAAATGGATTTCAGTAGGGAATGGACTTTTAATGTTAAACTCTATTCCTAGTCAAATAACATGTCTTTTAACGTCGTGACGGTGACACTATTAGTCAGCAACGAAATTATTTTAATTTATAAAATTTTTTGAAACGACTCACATTTTTTGTCACCGTCTGCACAAGTCGTCGAACGTCGCGCTAAGCTTCAGCCGTTATTATATTATTTGAAAACTACTCACGGCACATGAGTGATGTCCGCTTAGGAATAAAAATCAAAGAACGTTACACGTGTATATACACATTTCAAGTTCTTCCCTACTTATTAAGGGTGAGGTACAACCTCAGTTTTCAACGTCTTTATTTATTTTTATATTTGTACCAGATATTTTTTTTATTATTTTAGACACAAATTGTGATTAAATCTTCCTCTTAGGAAACTTTTGTATCTCTCGTAGTTTTTGCGTAATGAGTCGTAAACGTCAAAATTTTCAATTTACGGTTTTAAGTACGCCACTAAAACCAACTGACGTACCAAACCGACAAAATTCTCACTGTATAACAATGTTGTAGGCTATGATTTGACATATATAAAAACAAATAATTAAATACTTTTGTATTTAATAAAAAATGCTGTATTTTGAAACGAAAATTAAAAAATGATCAACTTTTTTTTAGAACTTTTACAGAAACATTCTTTTAATCTGAGTGGGCTGGGAAATTCTTTGTTGCAGTTACTTGTGTGCGTACCTTCAGTAATAATTTGGGCCTAACATCCTACATGATTGTAGATGAAGCCAAATTTGCGTAGCGTTGTGCTTCTTTTTGTTTGTATTTTTTATATTGGGAGTTATCATCAGTGTACCTCGTAAACAAATGTTAATTGGAAATTTCTACAAACATTATAGACAAGTTTCGTCTGTACAGAATGCGTGGTTAGCAATAACATACCGTTGTAGTGGTTCGCATCCCGCACTAATTATTGTAGAGTACTGAATACAATTAATTTGGTATGTTCCGCTTCGTTACAACAATAAAAATAGTTCAGATTCATTTAAAGATTTCTTAAAAAATAATTTTATCATATAAGCCAGCAGGGCAGCATCTAGGCAGGGTATATATGGCAAACCTGTTGTGGCAGATAAAAATGAATTCAAAACTTTACTAAACAATTTTTAACCGTCAACTTCCAAAACAACAATCTAAAGAAAATTAAAAAAGGAATACTAAAATTACTTCAACAAAGAATATACTAATGTGCATATGCAGACTTTTGTGTTAAAGATTTTGATTTAGGCCTACTGATATCCTATCATAGTGTAGACCTACAGGTAGTACGTATTTAAACTGTTACTTTATTTAGTATTTAGGAATGGGTTGATTGAAATAGTGTCGAGTATTCGTATTTAACACGATTAGTTAAAAATAGAAAAGTAAATATTAAACTACCGAATATATTACGCTCGTGGACGAAATCCTGCCACGTTTCTACAAACGCCAATTTGGAAGTTAGCTTTATAAGTTCTGGGAGACAGACTACCATGCGACGTGCCCGAACTCTCCCGGCGTTTGAGAGAACTGCCAACAGTAGGAAACAGTGCTGCGATCTAGCTAGTAGGTTGGTAACCGTGCGCTCGATATCGATTTCTCGTCCACTACCCGCGCGCTCTAACACGTTCACAGATGTACTAGAGAGAAATAAATATACACGACCTATTCTTGTCACCCAAAGTAGTGTTACAAAATATTAATATATTTTTACTCTTAAGAATATTTATTTGTGAAACAAATATTATTGTGGAACAGAAGGGAAAAAAAACTTTCACCGTGTTACATAATTTAATAAATATAAAATATGGTATTAGCGATTACTTTTTCTGACAACGTATCGACGTAATAAAAAACAGCTAACGTCGTATTACACTGATGTATAATAATAAATTTAGTCCATGAACTTAATGATATTTTTTTGGTTCTTTTTATTATAGACCCTAAGATAACCAAGTGCATAATAAACTTGTAAAATTTACTGGCATAGGAAAGTTTTTCTCTCCCATAATATTATCTTCTAGTTGCTTTGAATGTGTGTATGTACAAGTCAGAACTTTACTGTGAAATCAAAGCATATACTGATGATAACGCCTACCACTACGAACTGAACTCTGTCAACGGTGATACCAGACGCTGGATAACAGGGGCTATTAAGTACATAACTATGCTTGTGGAAATTTTTTGTAAAAACTTTTTTACTTAGTATTATATGTTACGTAAACGGCTTTGATGTGATTTTCATTTACAAGGTATTTTTTTCAGCCATTAAGGGGCTTAAATCGTTATCAATAAAATAATTATAATTTTTTTAGTAAATTAAATTTTCCTAATACATCCCAACATGGTTTTCTAAAGGGGTAAAATACAAAATTTGTTATATACGAATTTGTTAGGCAGGTCAGTGAATACAGAGATAGATATAAGGAAATATGAGGAGTGTTCCTTGACCTGTCTAAAGCTTTTGACACAAGTGGACCACCAATTACTCTAGGATAAATTACATTACCTGGGCATAAGAGATGTTGTAAATGATCTAATTAAATCATATATATATATACCCAAGGAAGTGTATTGGGGCCACTTATTTTTCTTATCTACGTAAATGACCTAAATCTGCAACTGACCAATGCGTCCTTTACTTCATTTGCAGATGATACCAATGTTTTAGTTAGTAGTCCAACCAATAAGGACTTGAATCTTGATGACATTGCAAGGACAACCCTGTGCACATTAAACTCTTGGTTTTCATCAAATAAACTGCTACTTACTTGGATAAAACTAATTGCAACCGCTCTTCATCAAAACAGAGAAATTGTAATTAAGAACTTTTCATTAACAATACTAAACTCAGTTCTGTTAGGCACACCTTATTTCTTGGTGTTGTAACAGATAATAATTTGTCCTAGAATGAACATACTGCATGATTGCTATAAAAAAAATGTTCGCTATATGCTAAAAGCACTTTCAGAAATAACCACCAGCCAGTGTCTTTGGTTTGCATATTATGATTATGTTTATTCACATCATATTAGCTACGGAATAATATCCTGGGGACAAGGCAAATCAAACCTTCAGTCAGTTTTTTTCTTGGAGAAAAAATAATGAGAATCATATTACACATGAAGTGCATGGATAGCTGCAGAGAAAAATTGAAATTAGCTCGTGTCCTTACTGTTCCGTGTATTTACCCATGCACATTATTACACTTTATTTCTAGAAGCAAAAAAATAAATACAAAAAAACGTTGCTTATTATGATCACTACACCTGTACTTACAGAAAATTCTACCACCCCAGAGTAAACCACGAAGTAATAATTAAATCTGTCAATAATTATGGTATTAGAATAGAATGTTTAATATGCTACCACAAACTCTAAAATCTATTAATTAGTAGGCCTACCCAACTTTCAGAAGTAAATAATTATAATTCCTTGTTAATAAATCGTATTATGATGTCAATGAACTTTCCATCCCATTATTTTGACTTGAAATAGATACATGCATTACTGTATAATTTGCACTAGGCCTATGTAATAAAATTTAGGTAAGTTAAATGTATAAGAATTATGTACACATTAATTGTTGCAGCATATTATTGTTTCCAAAACTTTTTGTTACTAACTTGAATTGTAATTTTATACTATAATTTTTTGTAAATAAGTTACATTTGTTCTTGTATACAACTATTTAACTTACTTTAATGGTCAGAATGTTTTTATGTACAGTACTGTGCTGTGATCTAGTGTGCAACTATTTAACTTTATTTAATGGTCTGAATGTTTTTATGTACAGTACTGTGTGATCTTTTCTGCAAGTATTTAACTTTCTGTAATGGTCTGAATGTTTTTATGTACAGTACTGTGTGATCTTGTATGCAACTATTTTAACTTACTTCAACGGTCTTGATCTTTTTTTTTGTAAGTACATTTTGTTTTGCTATGCCAGTACAAGTCTCTAGTGTTTTGTGTACATTATTTATATGACGAGTTCTATAACATGTTAATGATTTCCAGAATGATGAATAAATTAAATTAAATGGATAATAAAAACAAAACAAGTTGCGGTACCATTCAAGTAGTAGGGACCTATATGCTTCAGTAGCTAGATGTCAGGGACTTTCAAGTACAAACTTTGCTTGTGGACTAAAAAATTAGTTTTTTCCTCATCGATCAAATTTTTTTAATCTTTATGAGTTAATATTACAAGTGATTGGTAAATTCCAAACAATGAAATCTGAGAACCACGGTTGTACTCGTGATATTTATTCCCTGTAGTATTGATTACACGTATTTAATAATTCCAGAGCAGCAAATCACCTAAAGAAAATTTTCCATAATTGTATTTCTATGAAAGCAAGTAGCCTATAAGAAGCCAAAACGTTTGTAAATACAATGGAATGCTTCTGACTCTTGAGCAACTCGTCAGCGTTTGATAAAGCACGACATATAGTCATCACAAACGCTACAATAAATGTCAACCTCCATTTAATTAGCGCTAGCCTGCTTTTATGTATATAGTTTGACGCTGCGCGGCTAATTTTTTTCCTTCATCATGGGAAGCTCCCATGCAAGCTCAGAGGAAAGATTTGATGGGATTCTGTTAACAATAGTGCATAAGACGCAGGTATTATGAATGATGGATATAAATGTATTTCGTTGTGGAGAACGAAGCTTATCTGCTTTATACTTGTGGGTCCCTAGTTAAGGTTCAGTTTCAGTCGAAATATTGAATTTTATTATTTTTCGCTTTTTTATAGAAATCTGAGAAGAAAAATGTTAAATCAACGACTATACCGCAAATTCTATTCACCTTGAGCTGCAATACATGCATAGCAAATAGGTCGCAATTTGTCGGGCAAATTATGAATATAAAAAAATTTTGCCACACACATTGCGGCATAAATATATGTTAACAGCTAAGGTCTGTACTGTAGCACTTGCTGTGTCTAGTTTGCCGTCGGGGCACATTTCCCACACACGACGGCGTAAGCAATCTATAATTTCCAAGACACTTAACTGTCGTGGTTTACTTTCAGATGTTGATGTTTGAATACAAACAACCTATACTATCTGATAAAACATCACTGATTTACACTGTAAAAAAAAACTTCTTTGAATGGTTAGGAAGTTATTATCCCAGACGCAGAATTGTACAGTTACCATACTTCGTCTTGTAAATATGCAAACTTTTACAGTTGTTACAATACAAGTCTGGTATCTTCAGTATATATTTGACTGTTTTATAATTAGGTTTAGGAGTGCTACCATGGATGTCTGGGAAACTATTCTACCATACCTACTTTCTTAGCGCTCCTATACGCACGTCTGATAAATTTACCAACAATTTTTTAGAGTGTACAACAGCATTATACTGTATATATGTATGTTTCAAAAGTTTCGAATTACTCAGGAAACATTGGGAATAAAACACACGTACGTATTACATCTTCAGATCCACTAATTAATATTAAAGTAACGAACAGACCTTTCAAAATTGTTGGGTTTAAATATTGCAGAATAAAATTTCGATTATTTTTAGCAGCCAGTCTAAAATGTGAAGTTGCCATCATCCTATTAACTATTAAACTTAGTCGCTGCTGCAATGTTCGTCCTTGTTGACATTTTATAATGGAGATTGTTTATACTTTTTTATTATTTTCAATACATGTTTGTATTGAATGAAGATTTACAGATAATAGTGTAGGCCTACGGTATAGAGCGGACTACTACAAATAATGTTCACTTAAGGGTAATCAGCCCTTAAAAAAGGCCAATAATATTATACCTACTTAACATTAAAATTAATTACACAATAGCCTACGAAAAACATTTAGCCTACATACCCTTATAGATTCCACGGGGCACCAAAACATATTTTTAAATTTGATATTAATAGATTTTTTGTGGAATATAGTTTTCGAGGACACCAGACGTTCATTTTGACTCCGAAGTTATCCAACGTGCACATGTAAATGTAGTCTAGGTGTTTTTAAACCATTTTTAAACTTATTCTGACGTAGAAAATCATTATCAGACTCTTAAGTCAATAAATGATGTTACTGGTGATGGTTTTTGCTAACTGTCGAGATTTGTTTTCGTTGGAAAACAACTTGCCGTAAGGAAAACATTATGGGATAAAGAGATAGTATAGGCTCACGGTGCGATAGCCCGGTGTTTATCGGGGTTTTAATTTTTTCATATAAAGACAGGTATTATTTTCTTTAAACAAAATCGTTTAACTGAATTGGACATTCAATACTGACATTACACTGCTGGAAGTTTACGTACTCTGCTGGTATCCAGTGACTTGTGTAACCGTTAGGCTCAGTTGGTTGTGCTGGAAATAAACATACTCTTACCGGAGCTCTCTATGCCATAAAATGTATATTGTTTTGAAAAACTGTAGAAACAGCGGAAACATATAGATAGAGGAAACATACGCTTTAACTACGCTTACATTATTTGTAAATTTGTATAAGGGCACAGTTTTATTTTTTTGTATGATGAAGCTATATATTCGACATTCCTAAATAAGTTACACGCAACGCCGTGTCTCGGTTTCTACTCACGATTTCGAATAATTAAAGATTTAAAATTAGTTTCTTAGAATCAGTGACTTAGGCCTACTTATGGATACTTCCGTGACTGAATTTCACTAAGTTCTGATGAAGGTTGAAGTGTATTTTTCAGGCGAATTCGCTGACGTTGACTTACACGCTCAGATTGTTACGTGAGTAGTTTATCGTTACCTCCCTCCCCCCCCCCATACCATAGCGAAAAAACTACAATTAAGAAAGAAGTGGATGCCAAAGAAGTGGATGCCTCTTTTGCTTGATATCAATTAATGAAAAAATTATTTTGAGGTGTATTAAATTGGTTGAAAGAAGATAATTTTTACTTAATGAACTCCATGTTTATTTAGCCTACTTAATTATTTATGATTTGACAATTGAGGACGTAACAGCCCATAAACGAAATAATCCATTTAATAAAATGAGATTAACAATTTTATTATACTTTTAACTACATGAGAAACACAAATCAATGGAATAAGACACGTGCAAACAGAAAATAATTTCAAATCCTATAGACTACATAATTCAGTTATAAGAAATACAAATTCATATCTTATGAACTCAAGCACGTAAAATGTCACTCTTAAATTTTTGAACTTCTGACATCAAACAGGGGCGTCATCGTTAGTTTTCAAGATATTAAGTTTTAATTTTCACCTCATATGGTGAAACAGAGTGGATCCAGACGGGGGCCCATAACGATAATGGCCCCTACCGAGACTGCTTCAAAAAATACTAAACCAAATAAATACCAAGTAAAGTATAGTAAAACGTTTATCTCATACTTTTCCTATTGCTTTATCAAATCCAACACAGCATTAACAACACAATCATGACCACAAGATTTTGTGTTGCAAATGCAGTATGAAAGCAGCTTACACATGTGCCTAATTTTATCAACACAAAAGTTTTCACTCTAAAGGCCGTGCTATTTACTTTGTACTGTCTTTGCGATAGTTATTTTTAAAATTTTTAATGAGAGCAAATACCAAAAATATGTTGGGTAGTTTTGTTTGAAATGGTTTTTGACGTTATAACAAATTTTTTTCAACGCAAGAAATTATATGGTTTCGTCTAAAAAATAAATTAACCATAATGTCATTAATTACATTATTAGCTAAAACAGTCTACATGGAGAAGACAATGATAAAAAAAAATTGCCAGACAAATTGTTATATCTGCTCTCGTTTAAACGTAAGAAATTAATATCGCTAAAAAAAAGTAATTAGAAACTAGAGAGCATGGCCTTAAAGCATAATTTATCATTAAAAATACTACAAATTATTAAAGAGGAATATTCAGTTCTTTTAGTGCGAAAACTTCTTGAATAGCACCATTTTGCAACTTAAATACCAAAACTTTCTGGGGGGGGGGTGTGGTGGGCCCTCTCTCCCCAACCTAACCGTATTTTTGCTTGGGAGTGGGTATGTCTACTTTTTAAGGCATGGCCCCTTCCAGAGCTGGATCCGCCCTTGGATGGCAAAGTATGATAGGCCTATAGATTCTGCTTGAAAAAAATTGCGTGCCGCTGTTATACTATCAACGCTTTAGTTATGTACCGAGCAGTTGTACTTATTTTTTGTACGAAACTGATTTAGACTATAAGTTACTACTCTCTTATGACTACTTAAAAAACGCAAACTAAGTTGATTCGAAACTGTAGTCATATAGGAATTTAAAGATTTGCTACATATCTAAACTGATGCTTTCCCATACAGATGTGAGACGAACATGAGGCAATTAAGATACGTTCGTTGCTCAGTATTCTTTAAGACGGCCGCCTACCCCACACTTCAAATGCATTGCAGTGTGGTCGTAAACAGGTTTTTCCTACGGAAATATTCCGCGTGTACACATTGTGCCAACGTACGAAAAGAAAACAAACTTCAGACAAGGTCGGAAGCTCATTGTTAAGACGCCACGCTCATTAATAACACTGTTTCTAAGCCCTCCAACATGACTAAAAACGGCCTTTTCAAACTGCCGTACTTCAAACTGTACTAACAGGATGTATGTGAAACTCTGATTGCGACCTGCACTGAACTTAGTTGCAGACTTTCCACCAGTAAAATTATATGGCCACAACTTAATGTCCAATAGTAAAAACCGTTTAGCGAAACCTTGCACGCAAGTTCAGCGCTTGGCTCGTTGAGGCGACGCGGCATTGGATGCGCACTTCAAGGTCGACCTTACAGCTCCGTCGCTTTTGAGCCTCTCACGCGCGGGTAGGCGGCACCCTTAAGCTGCAGCTGACCAGGCTACTTCCAATGTAATTTCCTCATAACTGCAAACTTAATATCCCGTCCTGCATAATGTAAACTAAAAAAAAAAAAAAAAAAAAAAAACATAAAAATACTGGCCTTGGAACCTACATCCCAACCCCTGATACGCCCTGTCACTGTCATCTCCATCGGTATCCGGAACAACGACACAGCAAAGGAGAAAAAGACAGAGGAGAGGCAGTAATCCAAGCAAACTCGTCAGGAACGCGCGATAAAAATCGGGCTTTTAGTGCGTGTTTCTTCCACCAGGTGCGGCGAGCGTTAGTGTCTTCACGGAGCCACGCGCCGTTAAAAGGCGAGGGAAAACTTTATCGGCTCTCTTCCCTCAAACGGCAGCCACAAAAAAAAAAAAAAAAAAAAAGGAACGAGAAATAGAGAGAGAGAAACTTGGGTGGTAGTAAGACCACGAGAAAACAATGGACAATCGGTTGACAAAGCGGCTCGCCTAAGTAAACAAGTGATCCCGTGAGAAAATATAATAAAAAACGAGATAAAGGTAAAGGTGGCGAGAGAAGAGCAGCATGGAATAAAAAAAATGTCCGAGCTTGGGAGTGTTGTTGGAGGAAGATAGGGGGACGGGGGGGGGGAGCAGTTAAAAACGGCGTCATTTATGCTTTTATGCGGCGTCGTGTAATAAATTGAGTAACGACGAGCCAACAATGATGGCGGGGCGCGTGGATGCGCTACCGGACCGCGTGTTTTATGACCTCTCGCCGCTGGAATGCGGCTGGTTCCTTTATACGGCTGGAGAATGTGCCGGCCGCCAATTCGCAGTCATCTCGCGAGAAAGCTCCGGTGTTGTGTGGGGAAGCCTGCACTTCGTCGACCTTCCATACTCTAGCCCAGTTCCATATTCTCAACACGTCACTCGTGAGGGGGAGCGTTATACAATGTTGTTGTATTTTCAGTTTTCAAGCCATAACATTTGTTCAAAGAGCACTTACAAAAACTTCTCTACGACAAAGCATAGTATATATTGGTAAACTGCTTGACACAAAAAGGCCATTTGATGGAATCTTTTATTGATTCTGCATGACAAATTAATGAAATATTCTATTATTATTCATGACAAGCAGATTGCCATGAATGTATACCATATGCTTTGTCGAAGACAAAATTTTGATAATACAATTCGAATAATTGTTAAATGTTAACTGGACGTTGAATTACGAACGCTGCTCTGTAAAGTATTCAATATAGCCTACAACGTAAAAACATTTTCGTTGCCACAGCCAAATGTTTGTTTAATTATGGGCCACTAAGTTTCTTCGTTGCAAAGAATTCTATTTTCAATGTTAAAGTAATGATAGCAAAAAATGTGTTACAGTTGAGATAGCTCATTATAAATCTTTGCGGTGAAGAAAATATGGCTGGGAAAGTTAAGCTCACCATTCACCTCTGCTTGTTGCTTTTTAATGCGTCAGTACTGACAACTTACATGATGCCTAGAGCCACGATTTTATGGCGAAAAGATTTTTGCCACATTTGGTTTCGATGCGTCATGTGCACACCTGCAGCTCTGCTACATCGTCTGTGGTTGGATGATTTTACTCTCACTTGTCTAGGCAAATTATAGACGTAAAGACTAACAATAATCTTATTCTGATTGGTGCAGTCAAATGAGAAACGTGTCTGAACAAAGACACGCTGCCAATAACCTTGAAACAGAACTGCCGATGTGCACGTGAGTCACTGAAACAAAGTGGGGCAAAAATCTTTTCGCGACAAAATCGTGGCCCTAATGATGCCAAAAAATGTGATCACTGCCAGTCTGATAAAATGCCTTGCTTAGTAATATTTCAACTTATACATGAGGTCACTACTTATCCAACTCAGTAAAAAAAATTATTTAAAATGGGCATGTTATATACTTACATTGTTCCCACCAACTGTGTTAAAAATATTATAGCGCACATTTGTTCACGAGGGACACTTGTGAGTATGGTCATAAAACATTTGTACTGCTCCCAAGATTCTCAAAAACAAACAATTGGCAACAAATGTGTTAACCAGTTAGCTATGGGATATCCTATTTGTAGAGCCGTGAACTTTTGGCGAAAAGAATTTTGCCCCAGTTTGTTTCAGTGACTTATGTGCGCATCTGCAGTTCTGCTTCATAGTCAGTGATTGGTTGTTTTAATTCTCACGTGTCTTGAGGTTCTACCCTGCAAATAATACTTGTGTGGTGTCGCAGTAACTATACTGTGGTTGGCGCAGTCAAATGAGACACGTCACTCCACACATACACGCTGCCAATAACCATGAAGCAAAATTGCAGATGTGCACATAAGGCACTGAATCAAACTGGGGCAAAATACTTTTCGCGAAAAGTTCATGGTCCTATCTATTTGTTCTGAGGACTGAATAAGAATATCTGGCTACGCTGTAAAAAAACTTCCGAAACTACATTAGACGTTTTTCACCCATCAGGTAAGGACATAGGCCTATACCATATTTCAGTAACAGTTAAGCCTTTTTTTACAGTACCTACAAGTGTGGTGACAGCAGTAGGCCTATACATATGTTTCATAAAACTGAGAAATACCACCATCAATGTTTAAGGAAAAATTTACCATCACACCGTCTTAACATTACTATACATTGGCGTGGTTAATTGAACAATAATTCTTTAGTGTGTATGTATGAACAATTTTAGTTCCCCGTTTAAACTTTGGTGCCTTTGATTGTTATTTGACCCCGAAGGTAAATGAGTTTCTCATACAATATAATTAGCGGAATAATTTTTTAGTCTTAACGGTAATTTTACTCAAATACATCCACGTCATTATAGGCTACAGTAACTTATTATAGAAAATCACAAAAGTCAAAGTGCATATAATAAAATAAATCAGTGACGTGAGAAAGAGAACTTATATTTAATATTACACAAATCCCTTACAATACTTTCTATCTTCTAAACTTTGAAATTGATTTCGTAAACTTAAACGGATGATTTGAACGAATAATACTGTGTGTTGAAAGAGTTGTGAAATGGGAGTGAATAACTGTATGTAGTTTTTTTGGACATGCCTAATTCATTGCAATGCAGATGTTTGTAAAGAAACTAAATAAAATAGAAAAAATTTGGGTATGATTTATTCAACAGATACATACACAACATAAAATTTCATAAATGGAATTAGGTCGAATAAAACAATGACAACATAAAAAAAAAAATAATAAAACACTAGACGACCAAGGAGACAACACGGGCTTGAGGCATGTTTTGGCGAAAGGACAAACAGATAAAATTTTGTTTCGTATCATAATTGTGTCGTATTTTTGTGTTTTTTTTATCTCTTTGTCTTTTTGCCAAAGCATGCCTCAAACCTGTGTTGTATGCCTTTATTGTTCTAATTTGTCCTCCCGTCTCTTATTTTCTCATTTTGCTGTCCTTGTTTTATTTGACCTGATGCCATTTACGAAATGTTATGTTGTGCATGTATCCCGTCGACTAAAGCACACCATGCATACTTGTTTTTTTTTTTATTACCTTTAGTTTCCTTTTACAGACATCAGTATTGTCATGGATAGGGCCCGGTAGTTTTCGCGAAAAGATTTTTGCAGCACTTTGTTTCAGTGCCTTACGTGCGCGCCTGCATCTCTGCTTTGTGGTCAGTGACTGGATGCCGTAACACCCAGCGTGTGAGGTTAAACCCGCAAATCACAGACGTGATGTGTCGCAGTTATCCATGAACTGATTGGCACAGTCAAGTGAATAATAACTCTGCACAAAAACACTCTGCCAATAATCATGAAGTTGAGCTGCAGGTGTGCACGTAAGACACTGAAACAAAGTGGGGCAAAAATCTTTTCGCGAAAACTACCGGGCCCTAGTCATGGATTGTGTTTACAAAAAAAAAAACTACATCCAGTAATTAACGAATAAGTGGTTACATGGAGCACCGTAAATACTGTGTGAAATGACAAACAATTTTTGGAAAAATACTTTACTCATATTATTGTTTTACAAAAATCCCTTTCATAGTTTAAGGAAGGTTGATTCTACTAAAGGTTAGTTAAGATATTCAAATATCGCATTAACAAGTTTGCCTAAGAGCGGAGTTATTACGATACTCGTCAGCATAAGAGTGACACCTTACCGTTAGAGGCAAAAATTGTTCTTTGCCACGCTATAAATATTTAGCCTCACAAAGTAACCGTAGTTTAATTTTAAGGACATTTTGTATTTTTTTGAAAGACTACTTAAAAGAATCAGAGCCACCAAGTTGTGTAATTAATGGTAAATAAATCGAGTAAATCAAGGTTCCTAGTCGCAAAATTCGTCAGTAAACCCTACACTTCTATAAAAACATTCAATATATATTAAAATATAATTTTTACGAATGGCTTGCACAGAAAGTGTTTTTTTTTTCGATCATGTAGACCTACTGCAAGTATGCCTAAAATTGTTGCATATCTTGAAACCTTCTAGTAATTAAAAATAAAAAAAATGTGTTACGTTTATTTTTAGTTCTTAAGTAGGCCTATACTTTAAATTTAAAAAAAATTGTAAAAAAATTCCCTTAGACTAAAAAAAAAAAATCTTATAAACATTTCGGCAACAGCTACTTTCTACGCCTTAAAATATTTTTCTAAAGTTTTTTCTTAAGAAACCAATTTCGTTTCGAGAAATTTTTACGGTTTTGTATTTGGAAGGGAGCGTTCTTAATAAATGTAAAAATAATAGGCGGCCCATTTACGCAGAATTTTAAGTCGGCAGAGTAGTTAGAAAATAGATACGCTGCGACGCTAGCATTGGTGCCAAAACAGTTCATCTAAACACATAAATGAGTAAGAATTGAGTTAAAAGGGCTTGATATAAAAAATATCAAGAAAAAGATCGAGGAGTATCTTTGTTTAATATTTTGTCCTGTTATGCGGCACAGGTATCATTAACGTATCATTGTCAAAAGAAGGTCTATTCCTTTTTCCCCGTAATTTTTGTAAACAAAAATGCCTTTGATTACGGGTATTAAGGGTGCTCGGTACGGTATGCTAAACAGCGAGAAACATGTATACCGTTATTGAACATTATTGAGGGAACGAATGAAGTTAAAGTATACCGTTTTCGGAAGTAGGTGTCGTAAAGTTGTATAATTGTCTAAGACATTTGACGTATATAAAAATCTTTTAGTTTTGTTAAGAAAAAATCTGGAAAATAAGCCTTTTTTAAATAATTTAGTTAATTGTTGTAGAGTAATGCAGCATGAATAACACCTAAAACCATGTCTTAGACTTGTTCCTTACCATGCTGTATAGCAAGTTGCAATCTGAACATTTCTGGAATAACTATTATCCTGTAAAAACAGTAATTAAAACTAAATAATTTAAATTTTTTACCCGACGAAAACAGGACCTCTGCTTGTGGAGATATGTTGCTTCTATCCCCAGTACCTTGAGTGAACGCGGAGCAGTTATGAGAGGTCAAGAAGTGGCAACTCATGTTACCAAAACTGACAGGGATTATCTGCAGCGCCCGATCTATCAGCTATAGCCAGATTCTCACGAAAATGCTACGAGTCCTACGGTAAAGACGAGTGAGGAGTTATTTTATTCAGTTTTGTTTTTGTGTAGGTTACGAATATTATAACGCATAAAACGAAATTTCAATGTTGTTACTTTTATTTTAAGGACTTTTTTGAAAGCCAGCGATTTTGTTTCCTGGGTTAGCATATTCGTATTCTACAGGAAATACTGAATAAAATTATATCTCACTCGTCTTTACCGCATGATTGAAGCCATTTAGTCACACAGCTGATAGACTAACAAGCCTGTTCCCTTGTCTCAATTGGTTCATTACAAGCTTACGTTTAGAACGTTCTACGTTTTGAGGATACATATATAGAAAATGGCGTACAAGATATACAATACAAATAATTAAACTGCTCGGTGTTGATCATTTTATTCTTCAATACACCAGTAAGAAAGTACTTTACATGTAAGAATTTCATATTTTAACAGCCGATGCTACCACTATTTTTAACACACGCCAGACACGTGGCAACCATTTAAAACAACAGGAACAACAGGACGTGACCGTATGACCTGATGAAGGAGTAGTGGCAGCCCTGATCAACAAATCGGTTAACTTCCATCGCCGACGTTGAAAGTAGTGTATATTATAATATGACAAATAAGTAAGCATTTTGGAGGAAACGTAATATAACACGGCTTCGTATCCAGCATAAGTCAGTTAACTATTTTATTCTATTCAAATCGCGTAATTTTATTACTAATTTACAAACAACCGCATCGTTATCAGTTGACCTGAAACCAAAACAAAGCACGGCCATTTGCGAGTGTGAAAAGTTACCGCATTCGCGTGTGTTTGAAATTCTTATAATGTGGTACTGTATTATTCTGTGCATATATTTAATATATTGTAATGCAGGGATTATAAAACCCAGCCTGTAATCGCCACTGAGATATGACGTCCGGCAACCAAAATAAAGAGCGGTCATTTGCGTTGCGAGTGTTTGAGCTTCTCGTGTGTTCGGTAGGCCTACGTTTGAGATTCTTGTACGGTGTTATTTTAATATTTGTGCATGTATGTAATTGTAATATATTGCAATGCAGGGATTAAAATACGTGACGTGTAATCGCCAACAACAACGGGATATTAAGACGTGATTCGGAAGACAGTAACTTCAGCTGGCATGTCTACAAAAACACTCGCTAAATAAATAGTAGGTAATCCGTCCAGAGAAAGTGCTATATAAAATTAAAAAAAAATTTTACCCAACTTTTATTTCAACAGAATTTGTTGGTGAATACTTACGGTTCATGTTGTAGTCCTATATGTAAACATGCTTTTTCAAGTCGCCGACTCAATAAATTCTTTTTGTAAGAAAAAGTCCATGTTTTTTTAAAATCAAGTAAGTGGTTATTATAAAGTCCACGTGAAATGTTGTGCCTGTCAGCTGCAAAAATTTACGCCTACAATTACCAAAATAAACGGCCAGAAGACGTACGCCTGTATATTTCCCGGTCGTTAAAGTGTACCTGTTTAATGATATGTGTTAATCAAAAAAATGAATTAAAGCTGATCTGGGCAATTAGGCCTACCCATGTTTATTTAATACTTACGCTTTTTATTTGCATATTATTTCCGTTTAGGTTATGGGAGCACAAATTTTGGCTATATAGTGTATAGTCACACGACTATAATAACACTGAAATTTCGAAGGCAGGCCCTACAACAAAAGGTAAGTTTATTTAATAGTCTACAACTGGAAACTTAAACTAGGCCTATACGGTTATTATCTGATAGTGTAGAACCAAATTGAAGGCAACACGACAAATAATTGTAATAATGCTTGCATGAATTATTATATTTATTATTTCAATTAAATATGTTTGCTTGCACTGTCATAAGGTCTTGCAACTTCAGTTTTGTTGCAACCAAATAAGCTACTATTATTTAATCTTTTTAGATGTCAAGTAGAAAACATAAGTTGCCCATACATGTTTGTTTAGTTTTGGTAACGTCATTAAATGTTAAAATTTTGATCATACCTAGGAAAATATACAAAAAAATGTTAAATTTTAAATAATTGTAGTAGGCTATCCATTGCTGTAATATGAAATAATTCCATTAACATTGCCCACCTAACACTAGTAAGATTAATGTGAAGATAGTATTGAAAATAAATTATTTGTCTGAGATCTAAAAAAAATAATCCATAGAAAATCACAACACACTTTGGATGTTATTGCAATCATAATATACCTTAACTGTTGACATGTTTCGGTTGTCACAGCTGGAAAGCACATGGTGGTGGAAGGATACATAATGTTTTTGTTTACATTGTCCTACTTTTTTATGATCTGTCAAATAATGGAATTCTTACACGGTATGGACAGTAGAAGAAAATCATTAGAATAATAGCTAGCATAAGAGTCCCTAACTCATCCAAACCCTAATTATAGAAACCGAAAATACACTGTCGTCCTTGTAAATGCATGAAACTGTTACTTTCGCAATTAAAAATGTCAAATTTTTCTTAACAGTTTAGAGTTCATTTTGGTAAGCACTTAGGACACAACCCCAACCTTCCAGAACACAGCCTCATTAGCACTGTAAAACTCACTAGTATGGCCTTAAAAGGAACTTCACTGTTTAACGGTTTTACACTTTAAAAGATATTTCTAATTGGAACTTCTCTGTTACTTTAGTTAACCTTTAAATCATGTAAACAAACGATACAGCGACAAATTTATTATGAAAATACTTAATCACCTCACATAAAGAATGTACACATTATTTGTAATACGGCATAAAACCAGTCTTGCGACTGTAAAATTTTCAGAGCAAGTAAATGAGAAGTAAGTCTTGAGCAGGCACAGAGCAAGATACACATACAAAGTGTTTTACTACTCGCAAGCTATAATTTGCCATAAAAAAATCTGATACATTTTTCAATGCTACTGCAAAGGTGAATGCTCAATATTAAATACTTTTTACATATTTCTTTTTGTTTTGTTTTATACAATCTGTTGGTTGTATCATTTCGATGACATTTTAATAAAAGCAAGAAAAGCTGTGAGTTGTTTACAGATAAGTACAGCTGTTTAGCAGTTGCTTCAAACTGTGCGAGTTGTCTTGTTATGCATGCTGCATTTGCTGAGGTCCTTGAATATAGTTAACTTATTCACTCGCACATTCACTCTCTTCATATTCTTGCTTATATTAGCTATAATAATTAATACAAAATTCGTGTTTTGTATCAAAAACATTTAAGCATTTTAATTACTGAACTTGCTGTTGGTTTCTCTTTTTGCATCAAGCACGAGCGATTTTCTTTCTTGACGCTCTTCTGATACACGGTCGTACACGTAACCTGCATTTTCTTTTGAATGTCGCCAACTCATTCACACGTACTGGTATAGGTCATTCGGAATAAAGTGATCACTAAAGATTTAACCTTTGAAAAAAAAATCACTAGCCGTTACTGCATATAAGTCACCATTAGCAAGAGTTACTTTACTGCTTGTATGGTTGATAGCGATTCATCGCATGTAGTTCCGTGTATGTTTCCTATTTGAATACAACATTAGTGAAATAACATAATTATGATAAATCGATCTCTCTGTATTTAATATACTTCAAAATATTTACTTATGATCTTATTGACATTCATACTTACAGTGTAATTAGACTCAATTGGCGCGAAAATAATGTTACAGCTTGCTCCACGCTTCAGACAGTTCAAAACTCCACCGACAGGTGGCATCAGATTTAGGTTCTCGCCGCCAAGTTGCATAATTTGCGTGCGTTTGTCCGTTGTCCGTATATACACATTCAAAAATATTGGAAATTGCTTTGAGTATCATTGCCGAAATGATGTGAAACCATCGGTAATCTGTAAATTATGTTTTACGTTTGCCAGCCTAGAAACAACATACTTTTTATTTTACATGTTAAGAAAATACGTTATTTATTGTTTCTGAAGTGCGTCGTCGTTGTTCATGGCAGTAGAACTGAACGAAACTTGAATTTTTGAATTGTGTGTATGTCATGTCTGTTTTTAGTGGCGGTTTTGAGTTACAAATTCAAATAAAATATGCCCTCATTTACGAGATTCGTAACGGCAATAGTGCGTGTTGTTTAAATTAGTCGATGGACAGAAACTAGTATAATAAGACGTTTACGCGCAGGTATTTATAACTAATATTACTTTTTTTTATATATTATATTCAGCCCCCGTGCATTTAATGAGTAGATAGTGTAGCTAAAATTTATCGGAGCAGTTTAATGTAGTTGTAAACATTGCACGACCCTATGTAAATAAAAGCACATGGCAATATTTTTGTTTACGTTCGGCGGAAATATATAAACTGGCAGGAAATAGAAATTAATCAGGGCTTTTATTATTGTTCACTTTATTCCGAATCACCTATACTAGAATTCCGCGTTTGTTAGCAGACTGTCGGCACTACGCCTCCACTTCTCAGTTCGAGGAAGGAACGGGTTATCAGCACAACAATCTTAGCACGTATCATGTGTCCCCTTGCTTGCCATTGGACTCACAGTGGAAGAGATGTTTAACGACCATTCAAGAAAATATACAAATATTAAGCTAGTTTGACGCAATGTCCTTGTCGAGCCAGACAGCCTTAAGAGCAGTGATATGAACACCTCTCTGCAATACGTTTTAAAGCGTTGATCATTCTAATATATTTGGTTAAATTCATAACCAAGTATACCTATACGCTATATGGTATTTTATTCGTGCAATATTAGCCTACTAGCTTCAGATAAAGCATTTAAATATCGTCGCATATTAATAAGCCTAGGCATATGTAAGCACAGAAACTTTCATCAGATGGAAATGCAACGTCATTACAATTTCGTTTAATAAGGTAAGGCATATTAATCAAATATGCCAAGTTGAAAATGTGTCACTATACAAAACTTCATTAAGCACCATAAAACACGTTTGTAATTTATTACGGTAAATGACAGGCCCTAAGAATCAAAATACGATTGAAACATGTGCAATGAAAATTAGAGTTAGTCAGGAGAGAGTGATATTTATGTGTCGTTGACTACGAATAATGTACCAATTGTAAAACAGCCTTGGGCTGAACTTGGTCACTAATAAATAAATAAAGATATATAGGTCTTTATTATAATTAATTCATATTGAAATTTGTTTTGTTTCTTTAAAGTAAGTAGCTAAATCAGGTTTTAACATAGGCCTGCAATATTTCACATCCAGAAAAAATGTCAGCAGTGTAGAATGTTGCAAGTGGCAGCCACGCGTATTTTCCTTTTATATAATGTACATATTATATATATATTTATAGCTATATATATATATATATATACTGCAGCTCTACATCATGGTTGGTGAATGAATGTTTTTAACTCTCTCGAATCATGGGATTATACCCGCAGAACATAGACGTGTCATTGGCTCAGTGAAATGAGAGTAGGCCCTACAGGCCGTTCACGATAAAGTGAGCACTACATAAAGTTTTCTTTCAGCTGTTTTGCAGACAACTTTACTATTTTTAATATGAAAACTTCCAAGTATCTAAAAACCAGTGCAAAAGTTTCAACACTCTCAACTGTTAACATTTATTAGCCCTATAAAACATATTTTTAATTAATTACAAGTTCTGCTAAGTGTACAGTTTATACCCTATAGTCACGTCTTAAATTCACTCTGCCCAGTAACCACAAAGCTGAACTGCAGGTGTGCACGTAAGGCACTGAAACAAAGCGGACAAAACTCTTTTCGCGAAAATCTGCAGTCTCTAATTATTTGTAATCGAGTAGATCGTGCTTTGCAGATTTTCACAATATCTGACTTGACGAGAGCCGCAGAACAAGCCCTGGACCAGAGCGCCCCAAGCGACGAGACGCGGAACTTCTTGCTCGTCGCAATGTGTGACGTCATGAAAACACAGGCGCATCACGCGCGCGCAGGGGAACGAAGTCTCCCTTCTCTCGTCAGGCCCACCAATGAAAGGCCAGGCCCATCTTCCCTCCAAGGGTCATAAATTTCCCCTGCGTCATGGAAGGGAGAATGAGGTGGAGTGTTTTCCCCCCACCCTGGGCGCGACGTCCGGAAAATACGGCCATCCGAGAGGGCTGATTGGGTGTGGCCGTTGTGACGTCACGAGCTCCCATCTTTGTTCGCCTCTCCCTTCCCCAGGAGTTTCGGTCGTTGACGTCACGGAGGGGAACTGGAGGAGAAAAGAGGCAAGGATGGCCGCCGCGCATGCGCAGTCACGCCTGGTATTCGCGTCCAATGTGAGTCGATTGCCAACCGCCACCAAGGACGGAGGGTGGACCTCGAGAAGCGGTTGCCAGGCGATGACTAGCAACGCCATAACCATGAACACAATTTTCAATTTCAGGAATACTTCTACGTCCTGTAAATGTGTTAGATTAACACGCATTTATTAATTCGGGTTTCTGTTACTGACTGATCAGATTTTCCCTTTACAAAATTTTAGAGTTTTATAAAGTTATCTGCAGAATTCCAAACTGTTCTCTTCAAGATACGAAAAAGGAAAATTCAAAGCTAATGTTATAAAAAACTCTATGGTAGATTGGAGATACTATGATTATTTGTATGCTTTATTAAGTCTAAAAACCTACTTGAAGAAATTTTTTTCGAAAAAACTGTGCAGAGAAAATAATTTTTAATTATTTAAAACCTTTGCCTCTGAGACATATAAATTTACGTAAGCAGTTTTAACAGAGAAACAGGCAGAAATATGACTTATAGGAAGAGTAGCCTAAATAACCTAAATAACATTTTCGGGAATCGATATTTCTTTTTTAAATCAGATTGAGATTAATTTAAAACTACTTCCGGAAATTGGTCTTAAATTGATCGTGCGTATAATTTACATACAAAAATTGCAGCGACATTTGTTTCTTTTTTTGCGTAGTCCTACTTGATTTCGTGAACAGTAGGCCCTACTTATGAACTACGTAACAAGTCAATTATATATATATATATATATTCTAAATATAGTGCTTCCTCGAATGTGTGATTATAATTTATTAAACAAATAGAGTTTGTGATACGGACATAGAGACCTATGTACGCAGTAAAACTAATTCAATTCTTAGGCCTACAGGAAATAAACGTTACTCACATATATAATTATGTTAATTAGGTAGGCAAAGAAGAATTTGAATACGTTGTTTTTAAGTGATTGAACTTTTGTTTCAAATTTTTTATAAAAACGAATCGTTTAAAATTTATTATTAGGCCTACACTTTTCTTTCTTCTGAAACTAAATTAAATTAGTTTTCATTTCACATAAATTTGTTTAAGAATATGGTTTATCAAAATAAATAATTTTAAATAGAAGTACAAAAAAAAAACAGTTGTAAAACTTACATGGTATGTTTATATGTATGCCCTACATGTATAGGCCTAAGTAGGCCTAATTTCTAACAGTCCTTATAATAATATTTTGTAGTTCCGCCGATTAGTCTAAATAATTTTTGGAAGATAGCTTCCAAGAATGTTTTTCTGCAAGAACAAAAATAAATCATAGTAGGCCTATGGATAGTTTTAGGAAAGAAATTGCATATGCTTTTATTGTGAATGATATATTTAAAAAAAACTTTTTACTTTATTATTATTATTATTCCAGACTGTGTTGCTTAGGATCTACATCTCTCAATTTAAACTGGCTTACGAAAATTTATAATTAAATTAAATTGAACTTTAGTCTACATTTATTTGTAAACTTATTTTGTTCGTTGTTATATAAATAGACCTGTTATATCATGACAAAATAATCTTTATCTTGAGAACACTAACAGCCTACAAAAAGTAGGACTAATAATAGGTGTAATTCTACTTGATTATAATTTTTTTTTGTTTTCGTGAAGAATAAATGGTGTATTTTTTTAACAACAACATAAATAAATGTATGTAACGCAAAGACTTCGTGTAACATCCGAGTTCCTATGCGTTAGTTATAAAACATACTCCAAATATTACAAAATCTGATTAGACTATCTTACAGGCCACAAAAGGGTTTGAAAAAACTGTTAATTAGGGCATCAATAAATATTTAAATCTAAGAGCCAACACAGTTTCACAATTTATTGGGGCGGGAACATTAACTTATCAACAAAATGGTTAAGTCTATATGGTATTTTAAATTTATTTTCAATAACGGCTTGTTTATAAGCCTATACTCAAATACAACAGCCGAAATCTGAAAATTCTATTTTCCCAAATTAAGATTTCTAGTATTTTTGCAATATTAGTAATAGCCTAATCAGGCTGTGTAATGCTGGGGTTGCTGCACTATGAACTACAATACCTTATATGTACGCTTATAAATACAATTTAATCTATTATTTGATAAATGTATAAAGTCTAGCTTGTTTATTCTCAAATAGCCTATGTTTCCGAAATTGTCGTTCCTACGTGTGTGTTATATTTAAAATCACGCTTGGCCACCAAACACATCCATTATCACGCCTGAAGAGAAAAAATATTGTAAACGCATGTCAACCTTTACGAATAGCATATACAGTAAAAAAAAATGTTCGTATTTTTAGGCCTACCAAAAAATCTCTGGAAATTGGTTGTCACAAAATATTTTTACAAATATATCTGTATATTTATAAACAATTTTGAATACTTACAAATAATAATTTTACATTTACAAATCAATTAATGTATATTTTACAACGATTTTTAGAAGTGTCAGAAACATTTTTGACAGTTGGTTTCCAAGAATTTTTTTTGTGAAAGTGCAAAATATTTTGGTTAATGTGACAGGCCGTCCATGGATGTTTTGTTTCACGTCAAACACTATACTTGAAAAATTACATCCCTCTAGTCCCTACAGGTATTTGAGAAATTCAGACCACTTTAATGAACTGCAAAATTTTTGTTGTAGTAACTATGCTAATAAATTGTTAGACGTTAGTTTACAAGCTTTTTCATGTAAAGGAACAATTTTTTTAATGTGTACGGTAGTTAGCCTACGCCTATTTCATGTATGCAATGAGTGTAAAATAATAATATTTAAAAAAAAATGTGTTACCATTAAAAAAGTATAATGTATTTTGTTTTCGATATGGTAAGATTTTTATGACATGCTTTATGTTGGAAAGAAATTATAAGAATTTAGTATTTTCACTTTAAACGTGCGCTTTCTTTGCGGTAAATGTGCATTGCAGTTGTTCGTAACTAAACAACATTTCTGATGTAGTAAAGAATGTATTTTTAGAGAATACAGAACTGCAGTGGATGGTCAGATTTATGTACAACCTAGGCCTAATTACGTTGAGGTTGTCTAAAAATGTATCAAGATAGGTTACAGTAGGGCCTAAGTAATGATGGTTGAGGAGAGACATTTAAACAGCGCTTAACCACGTGGTCTTGAGAGCTGGCTAAAATGACAAAAATGTAGTAGCCTAAGGGTCAGTGGTGTAATGCAGGGGTGGGGGGAACAGAAATACTCCGAGAAAGCCTGCCAGCCAATCGCTACGTTCACTAACCCCGTCCTAATATCGGTAGCGAGCTCCACCAGGAATCGAACCCTCTTTGAACTTGGATACACAGTAAAAAAAATTGTAAATTTACGAGGAAAATCTTGTAAACTGATATCAGAATATTATCATACGTTGTAATCCGATCAAGCAGTTTGGTTAACTTACAAATAACTTCCAGTAATCATGGCTTAGGTAAGTGGAACGATATATATTTTCTGTAACATGTTTTCCACACAGGGCCTTGGTAGGGAGAACGTGCGTTCGATCCTCGGCTATGCCATCTTGATTTTTCCTAGTTTCCTGTCCTTGCAAATCTGTCTTTCAGTCTCTTAATAACCATGCTATAGGTCATTCGGGATAAAGTGAGCAGTGAAAAAAATCACTCAACGTTACTGCATGTAATTTAACATTAACTATAGTTGACGTACTGCTTGTATGGTTGGTAGCGAATTGTAGTACGTAGTTCCGTGTGTTTTCCTATTTAAATACAACAATACTGAAGTAAAATAAACTAAATTAGACATATATGTGTTTTATATAAATAATAAACTTTTTTTTATCAAACTATGCAGTTTCTTATCGACTGAACACTGTATCTTAAACGTGTAATCATTAAGTGAAGTGTCCAGAGATGTTAGACATTTCCCGTCGTTATACGTTACGCGCGGAAAGATACGAATTGGCTGAAAATATAACTTTGGCAGGGCTTTATTTCGTGCTCACTTTATCCTGAACTACATATCGTGATTTGAAGCACGCCACTGTTACCATACTTCACACCGCCTTCCTTAGCCTAGGTCTTAAAGCCACGGGTTACTACTTATGCTGTTTTGCAAGTTTAATTTTTTAAATCATGAAAGGGAGCAGATAGCGCAAAAAAAACGTTAAAAAATGCTGGAAATTATTTGTAGGCCTACTATGTAGCCTAATTTATTAAAACCATAGATTTTTATAATTTTTGTTAGTTATCAACTTAACTAAATTTTCTTAAACTCGACAATCAGCAGAAATTATAAATTTTTTTACTATGCTCGATAATACAAACAATTTTCAAAATTTCTATTTAACGGTTTTGCGATATCTACTCCCTTTCTGGACTTAAAAGTAGATCTTAAGAAAATGTAATTTTGGACCCGTGGCCTTAAGGCGGCCGCCTACCTGTGTTCGTAAACAGGTTTTCTCTATACGTAAATATTCCACGTGTGCCTACTGTGCCACCGTACGAAAAGAAAACAAACTTCAAACAAGGTCGGAATCTCATTGTTAAGACGCCACGCTCATTAATAACACTGTTTCTAAGCCCTCCAACATGGCTAAAAACTGCCTTTTCAGGCTGCCGTACTTCAAAATGTACTAACCGGATGTACGTGAAACTCAGATTGCCACCTGCACTGAACATAGTTGCAGACTTTCCACAAATAAAAGATCATATGGTCGCGGCTTAATGTCCCATTGTTAGAGATGATGGTTTATCGAGGGAAAACTTGACGGTTTGCTAGATTTCAACGTACGTTCAGCCTACCAAAAGATAACTGGTTTTCGCTTGTACGTGGACCTGTTACCCTATTTACTGAGCCAATAATAATCCTGATGATGTAATACTTGATGCCTGTTATTGGGCGGCAGACAGCTACGTTCTGGCACTAAACTACAGCGTTTTCAAGGGTATGTTGGCACAAAACATTTTCGCGATATACCATCATCTCTACCCATAGTAAAAACCGTTCGGCGGGAAGCTTGCACGCTAGTTCAGCGCTTGACTCGTTAAGGCGACGCTGCATTTGATGCGCGCTTCAAGGTCGACCTTATGGCTCCGTCGCTTTTGAGCCTCTCACGCGCAGGTAGGCGGCGCCCTTAATAGGAATAACACAGTTTTGTCGGCCACACCTTCATTCTGCTAAAATAAAAAAAAAAGGTTTTTCTATGCCACTTACGACTGAAGACAGTAAACTTATAAAATATTTTGAATATTGCTATAAAAACGTAATTGTAGTGAGGAATGGAGTAAAGGCCTATACAGTATTTCTAAAGCAACTTCGCACAGTAAAAATTCTTTCGCTGCCACAACAAAACAAAATGTTTGCATAAATACAAGACAATGCAAAGTTACGTTGCTGTAAAGAAATTTTTTTTTTTAAGGTTAGAATAATGGTAACAAAATTGTGTTGTTGTTAAGGTATCTTACTTGAAATACTTGTGGTGAATATAGTTGGAGTAATTGTAGCACGTTTGTGTTGAACAATTTACTGCCATTGCTGCAAAGAAACTTTAATTGTTTTCATTGGAAAGTTTTTTAAGACAAAATGAGACGCAATTCATAAGTTTCTCAAATTTCCATTTGTGTAGGGGAAGAAGGCAAAGTTCCTTTGCCGTGGTTCACATTTAAACATAATTTTGATGAGGGAAAAAAGGTGTGATTACTGTATGGTTTTATCTGACAATATAAAAAGGATTTTTAAAGCCTCCCTCTTTAGTTTTGCTGTGGTTTCAAAAATAATTTTTTAAACGTAATTTAATACAAATATCAAAAATTCATTCTTACAGTTTTAACACTTATATATCATCGTTTGTACAGGAATTTTTCTGTTGCAATAAACCAAACGGATTTTTAGATTTTCGCCCCTGAATTATTACATACTTTGTTATCAAAATAAGTCAAAATGAAGCAAAATAATTTTTTGCTAGCAAAAGGTACATTATTAAAAAAACGCTTTGGTAAAATTGTGTATCGAGTGACTGTACACAGTCTCAATTTTTTTTCAAAGGATTTGGTTAAAAAATATTTGAGTTATTTGCAATAGTTTGAAATAAGTGAAAGATCTTGACCTTAATAAATAAGTTTACTACGGCAGTAAATGTCCATACCCTCACAAATACGAACACGCGCACTTCTACATACAAAGTTTAAAATAAAACATCTGACTGTCCCTTCTGGAAGTCCGCCGAACCCCAAAAAAAAAAAAAGAAGAAGAAAAAAAGGTAATCAAATACGAGAAAAAATGAGTGTGTTTGTCTAAGAAACGAGACAAAATGTAAAAAAAAAAACGTAAAATAAATAAAGCCGAGAAAAAGTCACCTTCAGCGACGCACGTTCCATAAATTAACAGTTCTCACATGAAAGTGCTTTTAAGTTGTTTGCTTCTCTTTGCCTTCAATTCTTACTTAACGCGTTTTCTTCTGCTCTCTAAAAAAATCCACTTGAAACGTTTTAAGTGAGTTTTAAAAGGACAAATATGAACATTTGGGGCAAAGTGCTACTGACTACATTGCATAGTGCATTGACGGGCCAGAATAACCTATACTGCTAAGATCTTGTATTCTCACAAATAAGGCGTTTACTTCGAGGCAATATTCTTTAATTTTAACCTCTCGGACTTCGTTCTAAATTAATTTTTTCCTTGCATTTATTTAGAAACAGGTCTAATGTTATTAGTTCACATGTCACTGGAAAATATAAGACTTTTGAAAGAAACTTGTAAACGTAAATGAATTGAAAGTACTTATTTACTGCCAACTACTAAATTATATATGGTGAAACAACTAAGATTTTTAAAATTTTAAAAATAATCCATGCAAAATTTGTATACACTTTTAAACAAAAATGTAATATTCAGAAACTTTAATTGATCACAGCTTGTGGACGAAAATTTTTTTTTTTTGGAACATAGCGTACTGAAATTTGCCAATTTGTTTTTCTATAAAAGAACTTGCGAGTAGTATTAATAAGATGTAACAGTTGTGAACGTAAAATTTCAAGAACGTGACAAGTGAATGTAAGAATATAAGAAATACTAACCAAAATCTGCGGTGATTTTATAGGCCTACTTATCTATAGGTAAAACAAGTGCAAACACTGTCTCTATATTAACAACATTAAAATATACGCCCAAGAAAATCTTGGCACTATAGCTTTTAGAACGTAATCTTGTGAATGAAGGTAATAACAAGGGTTTCAGACTTATGGTTGTGATATAAATAGGTTACAAGAAGTATCGTGCTCTGGGAACAAATCTTAGTTTTTGATACATTATATTGCGTGCCAAGTAATTATTTTATAAAAGTTGTTTTTCACGGGAAGAAAATAATTAATAGGCCTAACTTCCAATAGTTACTCAATTTGGTGTTCCATTTAATAATTTAGTAAATAGAAATCTAACACCACGCATGAATGGTGAAATCCTGTAGTATTAACGTTTTAATTTTACAATTTAGGTTCTCAGTTTGGTCATGGAATGCAAACATGATGTTTTTTGATTTATGACACTCAAAACGGAATTAGAAGATATTTTCTACCGCTCCAGTTATAATTCACTATTTCATATTTATATTGCCAACATACCAAAAGTGACTAAGTGATTGTTCGCTGATTTTAGGTACTGAGGTTTTCAACTGTTTCAATTTGTTCTAACTGTCTCACCCAGAATCTGTGAGAACTACTGGAATGTTGATGAATATTCACTAATTTCAATTTAGAGTGACGGATATAGTAGGCCTACAGCCTTCAGTAGAATGTATCGAAAAGTCTTTAGTGAAAGCTTATTTGTGATTGTCTGTTTGCTGCCAGTGACACGTGTTTACTTATTTAGCGACGACAACATATGATATCGTAAGCCTTGTAGCTACTAACTCCGAAACTTATAGGCTAAGTCAATTCATTGGCGAGGATCAAACATTATTTAAAGAGTGTAAAACTTTATAAAAAAATCTCAGCAGCTAGTTCAATTTGGCGGAATATATTTACGCATTCCCTCCAATTACTTTTGCTCTGCGCTTCCAAATATTTCAGTGAAAATAATATTTTCCCATTACCGTAAACAGGCTTAGTAAAAATAGTAAATATATGAATTATCACACAATTTGTTATAAAACGCCCATACTACATTTGAGAAACATAGACTATGTTAATATATGGCATACTGTAAAATTTCATTTTAGCGTGTCTTGCATATTTCTGCTGTTCAGTGCAGCTGAAGTTGTTTTAGGCAATGGACGTTGTCAACAAAATTCAGTGAATAGAACATAATAGCAGACATACTACGTAAACCTAAGCAATTGTGCATAGGAAATAGAACGTAAAGTGGAAAACACTGTAATTTGTATTATTAAAAAATACTACTTACAGTAGGCCTTATACTGAAAATTTTAGTTGAACATTTGTACAGTTAAAGTGTTAAAAATTTTTCGAAGAAAACCTCAGCATAAGCGTAACATAAAATCATTTTTTTAATACAAATCTAGAGGTATTACTTAATGGGCAGAATGCTCAACTTATGTTTACAGCTAATATGCTGTACCTGAAAATTGCAGACATTTCAAATCAGCCAGCAAAAAATTATAGTAAAAAGTAATTACAAGTCATAAAAACATGATTTTTGTTTAATTTTGTGAGCAAAACTTATTAAATTGATTGTCAGGATATATTTCAGTCGGGTAATATGAAGATAGTTCTAATGTCGCAATTATTTACGGTAGTAAAATTTTTTCTTGAGCTTGTAAGAAGGAATGGAATTAATGTTTATGAACAGTGTTCTATACAAAATATTTTCCAAAACAATTATACCCTACGAAAAAAAAAATGCATTAAAAATTGGTGGTATAGGAGTATACAAATTATTTGTAAGTGTACAGCTGTATTGCTATGGATTTTAACAATAAAAATTAGTAATATTACGATTTTATTTTAGCTGTGAACAAAGCATTTCCCTTAATTGTAGACGTATCAGAGCAAAAGCAATGAGAAATTATCTACTAGCATCTTAGCACTGTACTATTTTATTACAAATATGGTTAAACAATACAATACTGCTGTAGTTCTATTCTGTACAAGTAGTAACCACAAAACTCCCACAAACGGCATCGCAACTTCCTGCTGAACTGTGCTGGTTTTATCAACTGCTGTCCATTTAGGTCTATATTTAAAACATTTATTCTTACAGTCACACTTTTTCTTAGTATTTGTAAGCAGAAGTAGCTAAACAGAGAGAACTGCTAACGCATACAGAGAGCACGCTATACCATAAACCACACATTCCGATTATTATAAATAGGCTACTTCAGCAACAGAATAGCTCGCTCGCAAATACAACCTTGAAAATATCACAACCCACGTAGTTTTACTAATAAATCATTATCTCTTACTTGGTAATAATCACAATATGTAGCCTATAATCATTTCCCAGAATCAACCAATCAAAAATGTGTAAATTAAATGAATTGTACGAAATTATAATGCTAACTAGGGTAAAATTCGTCCCGCAGTTTCTGTGATTTTCATAAGCCTAAAAACTGTGCAAGTGTTAAAAGTATCCTGTAGAAGAAAAGTATAAGTTTATCCTGACTATAGGCCTAATCATTGAAAACTATTTATCATGCGGTCTTTTATGGTTTGCTATGGTTACAAACTTCATCTTATACGTTCAAGAAATAGTTAAAATGTTTCAAAAGTTGATGTAGTAACTGCACTCAGAATACACGGAATCTTGGTAATGAGAATATGAGGGCGAGTTTTGTATAGTTACTATACAAATATGACCACATCAGTATACATTTGACTCTTTATGTAGGAACGCCAACCTTTGATTTAGGACTACGAGGAAAAAAATTTACCACACCTTATTTATTTACACGGAAAGAAAAGTATTGCTTTAGTTACCATATAGCCTACTTACGAGAAGTAACACAATCAATTCTGTAGGATGAACAAAGAGCAGCTTTCTTTTACAAACTAAAGTATTTTGGACGTACGCCATTGCAGCAAATGGTGTGTTACAGGAAACCAGAAAATACACACAAACAAACGGACAAGTAAACAAACAAAAGTACTTTGTTTGCGCTCAGTCAGCAGGTGCTCCTCGGACTGTGTACGTATCTAAGAAGACGGGAACAAATTGCAGTCTCCGAAACGTTGCAATTTGTTTTGTCGCAAGACCATTGTGTTCGTCTGTGTTTTCATTGTTTTACTGTCCACAGTTACTGGGTGTTGTTTGTATTTATTAGCTTTCCTCAAGGTGTCTGTGTTATTGCCGAGTCGTCTATATCCAACTTTTTTTGTTGTTGTTTGTTTTGTCTGTTTGTTGTAATTCCTTTTGTCGTAACTTACTGGCGGAATTCATTTTGTCGAATATTCTGAGTTATGTAATTATTTTGTTTGTTTTTGGTACCTGGGTACTCGTTTGTGTTCATTTGTCTTGTAACTCACTGACTAATACCTTGTGAAATTGTATATGTTTACCTACGTTCGCCAGTTGCAAACAAAGTCCTTTCGTTTGTTTACTTGTCTGTTTCGTTTGTGTGTATTCTCTGGCTTTCTGTGACACCATTTGTTGCAATGGCATATGACCAAAATACTTCTTTAGTATGTAACTTCGTCTCCATTGCAAGAATCGTTCAAAAATATGAGCACCTTTCTTTTACAAAACATAAGTAACTAGCCATACTGGACTGCTATCCTTAATTAAACATACATATAATATATGTGGTTAGGGATAGATTAAGAACTTTTGAGAGCCTATTTACTTTTTTCCTTTCACATGATTTGTATTCGCTTGTCACTTTTTAATGTAAACAAAGCACCCTCAATATTTATCATAGTGTATAGACTGTATCGTACACAAAAGTTAACACCTATAGTCTCATAAAACAATATTTTAAAATAAATTTTTTTAGGCAGGGCAGTGTTTAAAAGTGCTCACTTATCGCGAACATCCTGTACCTACAGCAATGCTTTTCTTTCAGTGTATAACTCGTATGTAAATATATCGAAAATTGGCAAATAATTTTTAAAGTGCACGATCGCGAAGGTCTCTTCACTGTGTACTGTAAAAAGCGGTGGCGAATATAAACAAGATGGGAGACGTTGTACTCGATAGACGTGCGTGGACAAGCGGTGGCTTACACGACGTAATCGACAGCAGGTGTCGGCAAACAGCCCCTAATAACTGTAAACAGCCGACAGGAACCTGTTTCACCACCTGCCACTCAGCAGTTTGTTACACACACGTACGCTATCTGCTCGGTGCTACGGCGCCGCGGTCGTGTTGGGGCAATAAATATGCTCGCGTTTACATCTTACATTTCAGGAGCACAAAAGAATCTTCTGTTTTGTAAAGACTAGTGCTCATACCTTTACGTTTACTGTATCTTACCTAGCTCGCAAAACTGTCCGTTATTAGGTACACAGCAGTTGTAGGCGGTATTTTAAACATTGTTCAGAAGGATTCAAACTAACACACACAGGGTAAACCTACCCTACTTCGTGATGCTAATACTCAGGGGCGTCATTTCAGGTTTTTCTTGGAGGGGGGCAGGGGCACAATTTTTTGACAGTGACCTTGTTGCATCTTTTTTTTATTAATTAAGCTTGCATAAATTAGAAACTTTAATACTGAAACTTCGGTTTTATGTGCTTACGTTAGTATTACTTAAATAACAAAATACACAAATTTTTTTACAAATTTTCTTCTAAATCCAGGGGGCCTTTGCACCCTTAATGACGCTCCTGCTAATACTTTCAACTTCAGTACCAAAAATGTGTTAAAGGTTTTCATTGTGATGTTACATGTAATACACTGGACAATTATTGCCGAAACAACACATGCCTGCTCTCTGATGGTAACATAGTGAACTATGTGAAGCCCGTGAAGTGGTTGATCACGATATTAAGGTATAGACCTATCGTGATATAGGCCTATGGTCGGTTTACGCTAAGACAGTGAGGTTTAAGCTAACCTAAAATAAAAGTTGGATAAAATAGTTCAAACAAAAGTACACAAAATGCAGAATCGTACACAGAAATAAAACAGGTGTGTAGTGGCCACCAAATTTTCAGTAGTGGTTACGAAGTTCGTTGTTGCAGTCACTGCACAACTTTACTGGGTACAGCAAATATTTTCTGGATAGAAAAAAAAACTTATTGGCCACCACAAAATATTTTGTCCTTATGGACCCTGTGCCAAATTTTTTGCGGTGACCACAAAATGTTTTTGCTGCCCCCAATAAAGTTTTGTAGTGACCACAAAAATATTTAAGTACTGCAAATATTTTGTTGAGGCACATATTGACAAAATGCCTTGAGGTGGTCACAAAGTTATTTTTTTTTTCATGAAGATTTTCACTAAACGTAAACAAAAGAAGAACAGTTAATTATAAACGACTAACCTAAATGAATATAGATGTTACGAAAACCTAAACAAATCTGTTCAAAGTAATATAAATAAACTCAGCCTAGCAAAATTGCAACCAATCTTAACAAACTTCGAATAGTGGGATAACGAAGACTCAGGTTGGAGAGTATAGGTATGAAGTATTCTAAACGATCCTACGGTTTAAGTAACCAATCTAGGATAGTACTGATAAGTTTCCTGACCTATGAAGAAACACCAACGAGCAAATAAGAACTGAGTCGTGACTCAATGTTTTAAGCTGAGAATTTTGTTTGTACCAATTTTTGTAGAATATAAGAACCGAAGTGGGTTCTAAGTAAATGCCAATCTTAGGTTTCATGAAACTCAAAACTTTCGCTCTGTCATGATGATGGACATATCAGGCATCACTTCCTTTATATTTGTTTTGGGATGAATTTTGCTTTCTGGACATATCTATTAAACACAAAAATCGTCTATGTTAAACTTATGTTACAAATTAATTTGGTAATATATAAACATGAATCACGTCTTTTTAAGTGATGCTTTGAATTTTTTAAGCGAATATGCATCAAAATACTCTATGCACATTTAAACATACGTTTTACGAAAGTAATATGCAAGTAGCCTACCTAACATTGAAAAGAGAACGAACAAGATTTGTTGGACTGCCACTATCAGAATCCAAAAGCATTTTAAAGGAATATTCGACGCAGTAATAACTTGTGCGCTCAGGTAAGTTAAGTTCTACAACGTACGCATTTATTATTTAACTTTTTAAATATAATTTCAGTAGTCATGAGCCGCTTAGAACCCAGACCTTGGGCATCTTCGGCAACGTTATGTTTCTACCAGAGCTTCGGGCGCCTAAGAAATAACGATCTCCTTTTGTGCTACAGAGACACAACAAGATGATTGGCCCAGAAAGTTGTGACGAATGGTGCTTACGGAAACCTTCCTCGATCCACTGGATAGAGCAGACGTTTAAAACAATTCGGGAACCTTGAGCGAGAACAGTCTAGCGGTGTCCGGAATCTCTAAATATTCAAACTCGATCTGTCTGTCCGATCTACTCAGGTCTGCCCTGCTTGGGAGTATGGTAGATAGCCACCAGCACACGAAAAATAGGAAAGCGCGCGTGAAAAGTAAACAAATACAGGTTCCCGCGTGTCGAAATAGCTTTATTATTGGACGAGAAGTTTGGGGGAGTTTATCAAGTAAAAATGTTGTTGGAAGAGTGTACTTCAGATATGGTATAAATTATATAATAATTCATAATTTGACAGCTTGAACATATACCATGTAAATATTTTCAATTTATTTGGATGTAGTAAACTCTCGATTCATCCTAAAAGCTGAGGTTATGAGTATAAAACATTCACTTTGCAGTCCCTTATTCCTATGAAATTCTTGGAGGATAACTCTAGCACTTTTGTACAGAATACTGTGCTAGTACACATATATACATACATACTGTATACGTATATTGTACCAGTACAATAGGATAATTCTGCACCGTCCGAACTTGTTATAGTAATACAAGTCTCCCAGATCGGCAACTGAAATACACCGCTACTTCAGATATTTTCCACAGGGGGGAGGAGGGTTTAATAGACGCCGACATGCTGTTCTTATATAGGCGGTTAGGGATAAAATGAGCACTTAAATAGGCCCTGCTAAATTTATATTTTCAACACTTTCGTATCTTTTCTGCGCGTAACGGTTAACCACGGACAAAGTCTAACCTCTCTGGACACGTAACTTTGTTTGCGCGCGTACGACAAATTGTACAGTCGGCCGGAACCTATATACTTTGATTAAAATAAGTTTATTAATACATTAAAAAATATTTCGATTTCAGTTGATTTTATTTCAGTATTGTTGTATTTAAATAGGGAAATACATGGAACTGCATTCCACGATTCGTTGCCAACCGTACAAAGAGTAAGATAACTATTGTTCATGTTGAATTATATGTGCAGTAACGGCTAGTGATATTTTTTTTGTAAATGTTTATTATTTAGTGCTTACTTTATCCCGGACGACCTGTAGTTTAATTATGCTCGAAAAAAAAAACCCGTCAAACATCCAACTACTGAGTAGATTAGATCGCGTGGTCCTTATTACTGAATATATTACACCTACTACGTTTCCGTAAATCCCTCAAAGCGGCGGTCGGTTGGCTACGAGATTGCGTGCGCGACAACGGCTTGCGCCGTCCCCTGCCGCAAGCGACGCGAACGTGGAAAGACACCGTTGCCAACCGTGCCGCAAGAGGCAGTTTTACAGAAGTCAGTTGTAAAAGGACCGAGGGTAAGGTGGGTGGAAAACAATTTCAGCTTCAGACGTACAACGAATATCCCGAGTAAAGTTTACACTCGGTCAATTCCTAGTTATAGGCCGTTTAGGATAAAGTAAACACTTACAAACACTTGACTAAAGCATACTGTTTATTTATGGTTTTCTATTATTGGTTTAGTTTTCCTTGACAGTCATTCATTTTGCAATGGAGTATGTCCAAGAAACTAAATCCAGTCATGCACTCCTATTGCACAGTTCTTTCAAAGATCATATCAATACAGGACTCAAATCACATCCATAAATATCGTAAGCTACAAACAAGACCACCAACGCATTTTTCGAATTAAGTAAAATATCATTGTATTTAAGTGGAAACTGAATATAACCGTCCATTTATGAGTCTAATTAGTTAATGAAAATTAATTCACAGGTTATTTTGTGTATAAATTAACCTTAGAATGGGACTCGGTTATATTATTTAATTGTTTAAATATTTTTTCTGATATTACGAAAGTATCGGTCTCTCCAGCTCCTTTTGTTGCAAATATTTTGGGGCGATAAATCTGTTAGTAAAAAATCAGCTACATTTGTACAACACACGGAGTTGGACCTCCCAGCTTCTCAGTTATAGGCTTACTTCTATCTGCCATACATTTACTACCGGAAATATGTTTTCATACAAATAACTGCAATAATTATACGATTAAATAACTACCGTGTTTCCAAATTTTATATAAATGTTTGCTACAACAAACCAAAGTCAACATCTCAGTAACAGTGCAAAGTCGCAATTTGCATTGCTGGAAAAATTGATGACCAGTTTTCGCGAAGTCTTCCGATATAGAAGAGGGTTTTTTTTTGGGGTAGGAAACCATGACACTACAATAAATAAATCCCCAATAATTATTGGTTAATGGTTTATCCCATTTTCTGTCAATACCAGCGCACTTTTACCTAGCCATTTTCTAGGACACAATGGATCATCGTACAAAACACGTAATTAATTTTGCTTGGTAGACCTATTTCCAATCACACATTTACAAAAAATGTTGACAGACAAAACTTCTAAGCTAGTTAAAAGTGGTATTTTTCCCCACAAAGAATTTGAGAAAGTTAATAGTATGATTCATTTAAATAGTTTTCAAATATCTGAGTTGGGTTCTATTTTAGGAGATACGTTATTCATTTTTATGCCATACAACTGTTCGTCTTAAGTTTTTACACTCTCGTCCCGATTATTTACTTTTCATTTATGTTCCCTTCAACGTGTATCACCGTTTTTCAAGCGCTGTTAACATTTATAAGTTTTTGCCGAATCTTTAAGTAACGACAATTTACTTAGTATTTCGATAAGGCATACTTAAGTTACGATTAAAGAAAAGTCAAGCTGTACGTAGTCTCAACACTAACTTTGGGAAGATGTTTTAAAATTAAATTAACCAATTTTGCAGATTAAAACATTCATGCGATTCGAAATCTTACTAACGAAAATTTTTTTAACCGCATGTTTTGGGAGAAGACGGCTGTTTAGATTTTTTACTGAATAAATATAGTTATTTTATAATACTCATATTTTAAAAATATTTTTAGGTTTACAAAGCACTGCAGTACGTATCGGATAGAAAATATTTTTACTTTCTTACTATTGTACTCCAATTTCCCAGTACAGTGTAGTGTTGTTGCCGTTCAAGTAAAGTACTACGGGTATAAAATTTTTTTGTAGTACTTAGTCATTTTTCTAGCACTCTTCGGTTACTGCACATTATGACCGCACTAAATCGTAAAGCTTTGCTACGTACCGATTTATCTGTAATGTGTCTATAAAATGTTTACGTGTTAAAAAGCTTTAAAAATATTTAAGAATCCTTTAGTAATTAATCTATCATATAACTTGTCACCTTGAGGTAGGTCTAGCCATTGCAGCTGTAGTCGCGAATATGTTAAAACGAAACGACCCATTAAACACAATCTGGGTAGTTGGGGGCTCATGCACCATATAAAAGCCTGGTTATTGGCACTGACAAGGTATTCACACTGGAGAGCTGTCATAGAAATCATTTCAAAAACAAGCGCGGTCCTAAAATAATCGTGTGGCTTGGTAGTGGAGAGTAATTTGTATGTTAGACATCATATAAACCCCTATCAAGTTTTTATACGGCTGTTACTCCAGACAGTAAAGAGAGAACGAGAGAGACAGAGAGACTGAGGATGAAAGAGACGTGTGAAAGGAAGCTAAATATAAATACCGTTATAAAGAGCATAAATTACGCTAATGATTTGTAGTAAACATTAAACACGCCCTACAAAATGCAGTGTACCACCGGACTCGTGGTAGCAGGCGGCGAAAACTGCTCATAATTCGACAATCGTTTCGGGAAACGATTACAAAATAGTTTCTCTTATACACTACCACCTCCTCCTCTCCAAGGGGCATCAAGCTCTTTGAAGTGACCGCGGGGGACGCGTCAATCATTCCGAAGTCGTTTAGTCGGCTTGCCGAGCGGCCAATTGCCCCTCGGAATTAGCCATCAAAATGTTTAAGTTTCTCCGCAACGCCCGTATAAAGTGTGTGTGATGTGTATATACACACGCGCGAATATGAGTCTGTAAAATGACGGTGTAACGATTACAGACACGAAGGAGCATTCACACGGCGCTTAGAGACAAATGGAGTTTTCACATGATGGCACCACGTCATGACATTACCACACACACCATCAATGCCTAAAATAGCGATTCTTGACAGGTTCATTGCCGTGTCGATCCAAAGCAAATATTGCTCTTTCACCAACGCTATATAGGAAACACTTCGACTCTTGAAGAAATTAATGAGCTGAGGAGATTTTGCGTAACCTCTCTGCTGGATTTTTTAAAAGTAGTGGCAACCAATACTTTAGTTAGTCCTGTAACGTAATGTAATCATATCGGTTCAAATCATATTATGGCCGAAACAATAGAGTGAAATAACCGCATCCAGAAGATCAGATGACAAACGCCGGTAAAGAAACTTTGTTTCTTCCTGTCAAAACTGACCTGATGAAACGACAAATATTTCTTAGTCCGTTATGTTGGCGAACGTATCATTTCCACGTGCACCAACCATACTAACTAAATAAATGGAGTCAGTGAGAGATTTTTAAGTCAGAGTTTAGCATCTAGGTCTTCAGCGCGGGTGAGGAGTGACATGAGGTGAGAATGGAGCGGAGCCGGAATAAAAGGGTGGGGGAAACGGGAGATCTCCGAGAAAACCCGCCGATCAACGGCATCATCTGGCACGTTTCCCACATGCGAAAATCTGGCGACCGACTCCGCCGGGAATCGAGCCCGGTTCGCCTGGATAGGAGGCGGGAGATCAGATCCCTCGACCACCGTGGACCCTTAATTAAATGCACAAGGTCCATCAGGCCATATGCTCAGTCGGGTCGCGTTTTTTTTTTTTTTTTTTTTTAAATCAAGTCATTCCTTTCATCAAGACTTTTCTGAAACGTATGCTTACCATTATATGCCCCGTGCTATGTTCTATCCCATGAAGAGTGTACGTCTCTGACAGCTGGTAAACTTCATTTGAAAATATTAATTTTATGTTTTAATGTAATGGAGTAAGTTAGTTACGTGGTTGAATTAAACAGGTTTAATCAAACATTTTTAAAGCCTGTGTTGTTTCAACCTGTTAGTCGTTTGTTGGGATTTTCAGTTAAAATAGAGCCACCCGACTGCATTATTTCAAAGCCTGCTTCGTAAAACTTGTGCTTCTCGCAAGGCACTGTAACGGATCACTAAGCAAATATTAAGCAAGTTTGCCTCCAGGTTTACTCAGTAGTTACTGAGTGTTTTCTCCTCCGCTGTCGGTACAAGCAAAATTACAAGCAAAACTGGAATACTAATTGAAGGAATGTAAAGATCAAATTAAACTAACATTAGTATCAAGTTTAACATTTGGATTTTAAAATTACAAAGTTTTAATAATTTGATAATGTTTTAAGGTTGAATAAGCTACACTTACAATTGCGTTATCCGTATTTCCGTACTGCTTGAATATAAATTACGTCTGTACTCAGCGACGAGTTTGGGTTTTGTCACATATGTTGCAAAATACAGTCAGAGAAATGTGATAGAAACACATCCGTGAAATTGCTCATACAAAACCATAGGCCCTCTAGTTCTTTCTCTCTCTCTCTCTTTCCTTCTTTCTCTCTCTCTTTCCTTCTTTCTCTCTTTCCTATCACTCTCTTCAAATGACAAGTATCTGTGTTTTCTTTCGAAAGGCATTGAAAACCACGGGTGTGTTCCGAAGCCGTGTCAGTTCCGTCCGTTATTATCTGCACCGGAGCGCTGCCTGCATTATCAGGGTACATTTATCGACGGGTTTGCGAGTAGCAAACATAGGTGGATGTTAGCTTGAACCGTGACACCAAGAACACTGGTGGCGACAGAGCGTTCAAACCGTAACGACTTTACAGAAAATGACTGCGTTGAAATATGACCGCCACACTACGGTGAATGTGAAAGGCGAAACGGGGTAGCTCTTGTAAACTATGAAACTTTTCTCTCTGAGAAATAAAGCTATGAAGTTAATAATTAAAATATCTTCAACTAGAAATTATAGCCAAAATCTTAATATACGACAGATAAATGTGACTGTTGTATTTACTCGCCTATCGAATACTTCGAGTTGATACAATGAAACGTATTTGTGTCACGCAGATATTCTTGACTCAGTCAGGAAGCCCTTCAGTTGACGTGTTGTGCATTTTATTTGATTAGTATAATGAATTTTGCGTACCGTAAAATGGGGTGAATAGGGACGCTGGGGTGAATAGGGACAAAATTTCAAATCAAAAGTTTCAGTACGCAGTTTTAAATCAGAGTTTTTCCTAAAGGTTGGCAGTTAATGATTTAACAAAGAGTTATTGTACTGAAATATCATTTAATTTACAATAAAGTTCTAAGCTAGGATTCGGTTTCAAATTTTGTCCCTATTCGCCCCAGCGTCCCTATTCACCCCATTTTACGGTATCCACAAAATATGTTACTCTACCCCTACATAGTTTATGGCATAAACTATTTAAAATATTGTTTTTTTATCAAATTGGCTTACTTGGGATTTACTTCACCAAAAAAATTAACATTTTCTAACCTTAAATAATTGTAACAAAATTTCTAATAACCATTTAATTAATTCAGGCACTAGATAATTTGATTTAAATGTGATTTTAATAAATTAAAAATTCCTGAGTTTTAATTTACTATTTTACTCCCCAGAGTCATCAACAAATATCTTATTACCTGATTTCGCGGTAAGAAATCATCACTGTCTAGAATCTTATAAGCGTACGTAAGAACAACTTTCTGCAAAAGGGTAAATATAAACAGTAAATGATAACATATGAAGAGGACACCCGATGTCAGGGTATCGTACACCATATTTGACAACTTCTGTATATTATATGCGGTTGTCTGCTGTAACGTGAGGTATTATATTAAATAAAGCCCTTCAATGGTGTACTGACGGAATAGTCTACGAATCTGAGAAACGCGAGCATCCAGATAAAGTCTACTAGGTAAAGGAAACGTCTGTCAATTTTCCCGTGCGCGAAAAATAGGGATGGAATCCTCCAGGACTCAAACCCGCACTGAAATAAAATCTTTCAGGCCACCTGAAACATTTTGTCATAATAAACCTGACATTATTTTTGTGATGACACATAAAATTCTTTTCAGCCCCCAATTCAGTTTTGCAGTGACTACAAAAAGAAAGTAACCGCTACAAAAACTTTTGGAGAGGTCCAAATTGACGAAATATTTTGAAGCTCCCACAAAATTGCTTTTTTTTCTCTGTGTGGCTCGACGTGTTGGTAGGCGAATTGTCTAACCACGACAGAGCCGTGGCTTCATGCATGAGGGTTTTAATGAATGTGCAAAGAGTAAACCGAAGTCAGGAATGATCCCTCAACTTATTTCTAGAAAAAATACGTTCTCACAACTGAAGACGAAATTAATTTCCATTTGTCTGTGGTCGATTTCGAAGACGCTCAACAATAGCGTCATTAGGTACTCACATGATGTTGAACTTTTGTAAGTCTTGTATGGTGTAATATTCACTTCTCAGGTTTTTCACTCAACCGTCTCGACATGGTCATAAACAAAACAAACAAATCAGGTTACTGCGCATGATAAGAAACCATTGCGACTGAAGTCACTAATCTGGACTATTCATACGCAGGCAGAGAAGAGCGTTTCTGAGCGAGTAGAAATAACACATCTAAATACATATCTCTAAAACGTCGTAAATTCTTCAGTACATAAGTTTACCTACTTTGAATATTATGTTTTGCTTTCATTTCATTAACAAATGGAAAATATATATAATTCAATTATCTGGTATTGTTGCCTGCAAATTACAATAAATTATATTAAGTGTTTCTTATCAGGAAATACACAAAATTTAATTTTATGTTCATAAATTTGGAAAGTTTTGTTCCAGGAAAATAATTTTTTATTTAATTTTAGTCAAACGTATGTCTTTTAAAAAATTATAAATTAATAGACGCAGGTTTATATCTCCTGCGTAAAATGTAATAAGTATATTTTGCTCGTACAAGTTTTAAAGATTAGGATACATATTTTCCTAATAACAAGAATATGCCGTTATAAAAGTTTAGCAATAATTTATCAAAGAACCTAATACCATAAGGATATTACTTACTAACGTCAACAAAAGAGGATCATTATAATAAATATGTGTGTACATAAAGGAAGGTAATTTTATTATTTTCGTACTAGGCGACATTATTTTCGTCAGCATTGCAACATTTCTTGCAGTTCTTTACTTCTCGGTATACATCTATTTTCACTTTTATTTCCTTACTCAATTTTTGCGTTCTGTTGTAATTGTTGCATTTTTATACGATGTTTTATAAATTAATAAAACTGTTCGTATCACTCGTGTTTTTTACTCTTTAACTTCAATAACTTAACTCATTACTTCATTTATGCCCTACTCTTGAATTTAGCCGTTTCTTTTGGCAAAGTTAATGGTAAACTTATAACGCCAGAGTCTTAATTTAGCATACCGTATTGAATAAATTCACACATAATAGGTATAATGAACACGTTAACGTATAGCACGCCTTTTCCTCCCCCTTTCTCACCTTCCCAATAAATATTTGTAATAAACATAGAAATATTGAACAATAAACTTTTTCCAACACTGAGAATTATACATATATTTTATCCTTTAGTACCAAGCTATTTTATTCTCTTCGACAACTGGCTCTTAAATAAGTTCCTACAGTGTTATCTCTCTTGCAGATAAGTATGTCACTGTAAAATATTTATAAAGTTGTATTTTACTTACTAGGACTGTAATTACTATTATTCCATCCATAAATTCAATCATTCGAAAATTTATTTTACTAATAGTCATATCGATTAAATTTTCCCTCTTTGCATGCCTTGTACAGCTGTTATACTAAACCTGGATGTACATACTATTTAATGCACTAAACCTTGATTTACAAAGTTTCAGTCAGATTAGATTTAAGAAACTAGAGAAACAGCGAGTTTCCATTATATTGGGATAAAGTTGTAGTGACGTTGTAGTTTAAAACAACTCTGATATTTAAATATTTTTTCCGTTAACATAAATAAATATATTTAGATTAATTTACCGTTGCAGGAAATTTGATTATATCGTAGATTTAAGTAGGCCACAATTTTTATTATCGTATAAAATATAGCTTATAAAATATAAAAATAAAAAATTGTTGTAAATTTATAAAATGTTATGCATTTAACATGTCACTCGAACAGGATACTTAAAGAGTTGTTTTTTTTTCACGACGAACAAATGTGATATATTTTTAAGTTAAGAAAATATTGGCCACCTTTAAGGCAGTACATGCTACGCCACTGTTATGCTGGTTCAGGGCGAAATTTAACTATTTCGACGGCATCCAAGGCTTATTTAAAGTCATAAAAACATAAGAAAACCTGTAAATATAAATTTCTCAACATATGTAGGTATGCTTAAATAACATAAAATAAAAATAGATAATATCGATTTACGTGTGTTTTACCTCAGATTTGTATTTTCCATCTTTAGTACTTCTTACTTAATGAAATATAAAAAAAGTTTTCACATTACCAAGCAACAATACGAGAACCCAATAACTATTTCTTTAAATGCGGTGGATAACAAGTTTCGTTTTGCAATTCAAAAAATGTTCAAGCAAGAATCTCGAATGATTACATTATAGCCTACAAACATAAATGAAACTGAGATTCTTAAACGACAGGGACAGGTACTTGTTGCCAGATGGGCTTTCAACTTGATGTCTGCTATAAAATGTTTATTAGCACCATCAAAACAGTAAAGAATAACTTCAAGTAAGCTTTGGTACATTTTTGCGTTAAATTCTTCCATGAAGTTTTTTTTTTGTAAAAATTTTTGTTACTGTTACTTTCATATCTCTCGAAGACGCTTCCTCTAAAAGAAATTCCCACTCCCAAAAAATTAGATACCATACGGCATACGTTATACGGCACTACCAAAAATAGCTAAAAATCCCGATAACATTACTCACGGCACATTTCCATAGTTTACACCATTTATGCACACTTCATTAAAATTAATGGAAGCTGTTTAACATTCTCGTAACGCAATAGCTACACAATCCAAACATTTATAGAGAAAATTTTTTAATAGAGGGCATAGTTGACAGCTGACGACAAACAGTCCAAATTTCGGTCGGGATATTTTTACAACTATCTCAGTCAAACAATTTGCATTGTTTAATGGAGTTAATTACTTTAAAGTAAACTAGTTATTTGCTTCGCTAATGTCAAGTAGGTAAATCAAATATGTTACAAACGAACTGTGGCAGTAAGAATAAAAAATATAAATATTTTCTCATTATGAATAACAAATGATAACAGTATCATATTTAATCACGAGGAATCACGTTTTATGCTATTTTCTTTTGCGATTTAACCACCATTGTTTGTTATGTGGTGTAAATGTAAAGATAAATTTTCTCCAACAACTTCAGACAAATTTCATAACCCTAAAATTTTTAACACTTCTAATTTGTTAAAGAGAAAACAGCATGCATAAACTGTTGCAAAAGTTGACAAATATTTTTTTAACGTACAGTACCCATAACAATCACATCAGCAGCTGTCCTTTCTGAAGTTGTGTCGTATGACCTATTCTCATGAAATATTTTTACACTCAAATACAACTTCTAAGTGCAAACACTCGCAAAAAAATCGTTTTAAGACTCGGTAGTCCCAAATTTAAAACTTAACTCATTAGAGAAAATCTGGTGGAATGCTATTATTACATTTACAACATTCGTATTATTGACATTAGTATGACAGCAACAGCTAAGTTGTTAACAGCCTCATGATAAGAGTATTTACTACTGAACAAGACTGGGAAATGGTCACTAACCTAACTTACCGGTTTCAAAAAATATCATGAAGATATCTGGAAGTAAAATGAGTGGTTCACTGATAACAATTAAGGGATGTCGATGGAGAATGCTAATGACAATACATTGTAGGGAAAATGTGTTAAACAATAATTTTTTACATAGTTCTTAACCACTCTACCTACATTCTTTCGAAACTACATTGGTGTTCGGAGATGTGCTCATCGGTTCTAGACGAAAAGGATATAAGAAAAATGGCTAGGTAATTTGGGGGTGTACATATACAATAAGTAATTTGGTACGGGTTTCCTTCGACTTAAGTAAGTGGATTACAAATGGCAATTGTTTTTGTGAATGTACTAGTGTATTGCTGTTACTGTATGTGGATGTTTCATAAGGCACTATAACTTTTTATATTTTTTCCATTAAAATAATTTTTGTTACATTCTTTATACACATATTTTTCAGGTACAGAGGTATGCACGAAGATAAATCCAAACACACAAAAGCAAATAATTTAAAAAAATCTTGTCAACTGTGTACAAAAAATTACTACGTAACCTCTTACAAACATGCAGTTCAACAAAAACAGTATTTTCTACTAAATTTTCTTGCATTTACTTACCAGGCATTGTTTACATTAGTTCACAAAAATAACTTTTTTTTAATTGTCAAGAAGCTCAATTTATTTTAGTGTTTGTGATATAGTAATATATGTCTTCTGTTGCACAGGAAAGCTAAACTCGGCTAAATTCAGCTGTTTCAAACCACCGTTGCATACCAAACAGGAAAAATATTTGTAATCTGAACACTAGGCCTATAATGTTTGAATCAAATGTAATTTGTTCCTAATTAAACTTAAAATTTGTAGTTAACTACAAGGAATGTACGAAACGATACTCAGATATCCCTTAAAATTCATACCCTTTGGCTTTTCTTGTTAATGCTCATAAACTTCAATTTAAGACGTGGTGTACTTCTGCACGCTTTATATCACTTTCTGTACCAAAGTTATAGAATCAGTAAAAGAAAACAACGAAACAATATATTTGTAGACAACTGTACGTACATTGAAACTCGTTCAAACGTATTTTTCAGTATAATACATGAACAATGTTACTCCACAACAGCGTTTGACGACATAATTATAAATAAATATAATGTTTGCTGCCAACAGATTAACAGTCCTTTTTAGTCTGATGTCGATGAAGAATTTACATAGTCATTCTGTCGTCGAAACAGTAAGTCCTCCCAACCTTAAAAATAACGAAACACTGTTTAATTAAATAGTAACGTCTATTTTAACACTTGTAAATATATTACGTATCTAGTTTATTTTCAATGTTCCAATAAAATAACGGTCTTGCTTAGTACATCTCAGAATGTACACAACAGCTGACTAAGTATTCCACAGTCAGAATGACACAGGCTATTAAAACGTCTGAAATCAGAATTATAGGCCTATACTGTATTAAGAAAAATTAAGTTTAAAACTTTACATCTTATTGGGTTAGACGGTGCCAACTTAAACCACAAAAATTTTAGGCAATATTAGTATATTACTGTATAATTTCTGGTCATACATTAATTCATTTGTTATTAAAGTAGCTTTATTCTCACATGAGGCAGACTTAACCATATGCCATGCCTTTACACAGTAAAAGTTAGAGTTCAAAGATTTAAAGTTAATATTTAAGATTTTTGGAATCTAATATACTTACTAAATAAACCATTGTTCCTAAAAATTTTTCTTCGTACAACCAAAGAATGCAAGATTCTAATACAACATGGGCGAAGTGATAAACGGTTCTTCCAAGGGTAAAAATCTCTATTGAAACGCAACCAGAAGCTAAATTGTTTAAAAAAACGCTGTCAGTATTCTTTTATTTCACTTTTGTTATTTAATGAGGTTCCAGTCCTTGAGAAAACTAAATTTTTCAATAATCTATTAAAAACAATTTTTAAAAACAGTAGTACTATGCGAAGGAATTATATTTCTGTTTCTATTTCCATATTTTACATTCGACATTCATGTTGTTAGGATTACCAAATGAAACTATAATTTTTATGTAAAATGTTTTATTAAAAGTAATCACATTTTGCAATATTTAAGATCATAGTGTTATTATTAAATGATTTTGTTTAAAAAGTCCTACTTTACATTTCTAAACATTGTTTACTTGAAACGATTTATCTGGTTATATTAACTGCGTACCTATACAGCAAAAAATAAATAAATGATTTTATGAAAATTATCTATCGACAAAAAGATTAGGTAATTTGTTGAGAAACCCCGCACGTATTCTACATAATTTCCGTAGTAATTTAGCTGATTATGGATTACAATTGGTATCCTTATGCATGCGTCATCTTCTACGTAACATGATACGTGACGTGTTCAGAATTCCTTAATATAATATTTCCAACTGGTAAACTTTTTTAAATAGGAAAGATGGCCTAGTGAGTAGTTATTAAGTTACGTACTTAGCATAAACATAAAATTTTACTCGTATTACCTTTAAATTTTTTATGGATTGTGGACATACGCCATTGCTCATGTTTAGCTGATCACACCTGTGTTGAATGACAAAGTACGAAAACGAACAAGAAAAAAACAAATATAAAACACACACAAAAATATTTTTTAGAAATATATACATACACACACCTCTCTCTCTCTCTCTCTCTATATATATATATATATATATATATATATATATATATATATATATATATATATATATATATATATATATATATATATATATAGCAATCCCAGAGGAAATCTGACAGAATTCCTCTAGGATTGTTTTTTTATATTTTTTTAAAAATATTTTTGTGTGTGTGTTTTATATTAGTTTTTTTCTTGTTCGTTTTCGTACTTTGTCATTCAACACAGGTGTGATCAACTAAACATGAGCAATGGCGTATGTCCACAATCCAATAAAGTTTAACTGTAAACTCCCATTGCAACAAACATTTAAAAATCTCATCGTATTACCTTGCCGTCGTAACGTACACGAATGAACACAAATTAATTTAAATCAACATAAAACATGAGATAAACTTACATGTTAAATTCTGGTGGAATATTCTACTAAATTAAAAAATATTTCAAAACAAATTTGATCATTTTTTGGCAACCTTGGCCCCATATAGGTCTCTCGCCAAGTAATGTGTAACGTAATTCTGCCATGTAAATTTTGCAATAGTGTTCTTCGTTAAAATTTTTCCCGTTAAAGTTATATTATAAATATATATTTAAATGACATCCGTTTAAGTTATGCATTTATTCTAGGTAACATACACCGAAAGAAAAATTTTTAGGAAGCCTTCCCTGCAAAATTATTTTGTAGTAAGCACAAAATATTTTTGTGGTGGCCACAATATTTTAGTAATGCCAACGGAATGTTTTTGTGGTGACCACAATATTTTAGTGGTGGCAACAGAATATTTTTGTGGTGGCCACAATATTTTAGTAATGCCAACGGAATGTTTTTGTGGTGACCACAATATTTTAGTGGTGTCAACAGAATATTTTTGGGGTGTCCACAATATTTTAGTAATGTCAACAGAATATTTTTGTGGTGGCCACAATATTTTAGTGGTGTCAACAGAATGTTTCTGTGGTGGCCCCAATATGTTAGTGGTTTCAACAGAATGTTTTTGGGGTGGCCGCAATGTTTTAGTAATGTCAACAGAATGTTTTTGTGGTGGCCACAATATTTTAGTGGTGTCAACAGAATGTATTTGTGGTGGCCACAAAATAAATTTTTTCGAGTAAATATCCACAAAAAAAATTTTTTTTACGTATAGACCTAAGGTGCTAATAATATTTACTGCTCCAAGAAATCAAACGCCTAGTTTTACAGTTATGTAATAGCAGTCTCGCTACAGTTTTTCCATTGAGTGCAAAAACACGTAACAATACATTCCAATAATTATGAATAATTTTGTGTCTTGTAAATGGAATCGTTTTCAGTCTGCACTAATTGAGGATTACAAATGTTTGTGTCTGAAATACGTACGTCTCCTTGTGTTTTTGATAATCCAAATAGTATTAAAAAATGTTAGATGGAAAAACCTTGCATTTCCAACCCGGTCTTGATAAAAACTTTTGACACGCAGATAATTTTCATTCCATTTTTAAGGACACATTAGTTTACTTCATAAAACCACGAGTAAAATTAATCAGTTGGAACTCATTTACTATTTTATCATTGGGAGTAGGTCTAGAAATACGTCGGCACGTGTCATTAAAATAGAAACAATGCTATGTTATAATTATTTTGGATGATAGAAAGACATAGGTCTATACACAAATTACGAGTTCTCTTTGGCACATAATGTAATATGATGGATTAAAAAAATTGTAATTTGAAGTCTATATATTATTAAAAACATGTATTTCACAAAGAGACACTGTAAAGGGTAAATTACATTGTATTTTGTAACGACTGTAAATAGACCAAAAGAAAAGGTTATATCTTAAAAGTGAAACGTATGTTTTGTTATGTTTTCAGACTTTGTATAGGGTTTATAACGTATGCAATTTTTAATTTGAACTATGCGCAGTCTAAATCTCATTTGCAAAGAAAGAAGTAGTTGTAAACTGACGAGAGATTCAAGTTTACAAAACAAGTTGTAGGTTGTCACATCGTAGCAGCATAACATACAGGCAGTAGTCACTTAAATATGTTTGGCTCTGGCCACGTTCATATACGCGAAACAATCCAAAAGTGGTTTGAATAAAAGTTCGCAGTGGTATGACAAGGAATTCATCTGTTTGCACGCGAGTCGAAGACAGCTCGACCAAAATCCGCGACTTACCTCAGTCAAGGTCACGGCTGCATAGGTGCCATCGGTGCCGGCGTGGAGACGGGGGCGTCGTCGATAAGCCCCGTCAGAGGGCGGTGACGTTCTATTGAAGAGTCTTTAAGTGGTATAAGTAGTAACTAATAGTCCCCGATATGGTGGTCGGCCGACGGGGACCAGCGTCTTCGTGGGGATCCGCCCCTGGCGTTCACGTGTCGCCGTCGTGCTGGTCAGCCGGTTGGAGCGTGGAGTCGGCGTCCTCTGTGCGCCTCACCTTGCGACTGGACTGACGGCCGTCCGTCGTCGGCCATGTGCACGTCGTGCCGGGCAGGACGGGGAGGGAAGGGAGACACACACACAGAGAGAGAGACACTAACACACCACGCGTCAGAGGAGAGGACGTGGAGTAGGGAGACAAAGATAACGAAGGTAGGAAGAAGAACGCGGAGGGAGGGAAGAACGAAACGCCTGCATGCACGTCTGACGTGTGTGTGTGTGTGTGTGTGCGTGTAGGTTTGGTTCGATAACTCGAGAGAGTCCCTGGGTCTTCCTCCAGCCACTCCCTCAACCCCTTTCTTCTTCTATTTCTTCATCCTCCTGTTTTCCTCCTTCTCCCGTCTTCCCCCGTCCCCTTGCTAGACTCAACCCTTCGGGTAAACTCAACCCCAACCCTTACGCTGAGTTTCCTCCCTCCTATCTAGGCTCGATGATGCCATCTCCCGAAGAAGACGTCAGCCACACCCACAGTGGGAGCGGTCCAGAAAAAACCGCGGGAGTACGTGTTTTATGGAGTTTCTTTCGCCTCGACCCCATCTCTTACCCAGAAGCTAAGAGTGATTAGATCGAAATATCCTCAAATCTGCGCGACATCGATTTTTTTTCGCATTTGTTAAAATTACAGTGGTACAGATCAGGATCCACTGCTGAAAATAGCGCGGCAAAAACATTTCCGAACATTGTAATGCATTCAAGATGAATCCACTCTACGGGCGCATACATTCTGTGTTCGCCACGGACACGGAAAAACTTTTGCCATATAACTTTAACAGAAGTTCCAACTCCATGTACCGCGTAGGCTAATCATAGCCATTAGCGACGATAATATAGTCTGTTAGAGACGCTTAGTTACGCTATAATAACTTAATGTTACCATGATAGTGTGACTGCCTCGAACTCTGGAGGTCAAAGTGCTCATCCCAACTGCTTGCACTGATGGTGAATTTCTTCGAATGGTGCTGTTAATAATTCCAGGCAAAAGAATGACTAGGTGTTTCTTGAAAAAACATCTTAACTTTTCACCAACTAAATTAAAATGATAATGTAATTCAGTTTGTTACTTGCGAAAATAATAGTTTATAACACAGAAACTGCTGAGAGAATATATACTAACAATAATTACTAACTACCTAAACATTTTTCATAAACTTTTAGATTTGTGTTGTTTTATCAATGATTGAATAAAATGGTAGCAAAATTTTACAAACCAAATTATCCTGGCATGTTTTGTGTATAGTAACTCAAATGCATGTGAGATACGCATTAACCGATGGAAAACTATTTCCGTGGCTACGAAAACCAGTATTTCAAATTTTATGTTATTTACGACCGGTAATTGCGTATTGTAAGACTTCCTTGACTACAGGACGAAACATAACAGTTACATATTTCAATTGCCATTATTTTACAATAAAATCAACAACAATAAAACTACAATATATAATCTCCAAACATCTGTTACTTTCGCATTGCTGTGATATGGAATGAAGTGGGCATGTCTGGTTTTGAAAGTTTCCTCCTCATAAATGGAATTCTGTTCTTGTCTATCACCGAACAAGAAACGTGCATTTAATAAGTCGTGATACATCTACCTTAAGGGCGCAGAAAAACCGCAATTTTCATCACCATTTTTTTATTTTTTATTTGTACCAGAAATTTTTTTTCTTATTTCAGACTCAAAATGTGACTAAATTTGGCACTTATGAAATATTTTTATCTCTCATAGTTTTCGCGTAATGGCTTGTTAAAGTCATATTTTGCGTGTTTCCGTTTTAACGACTACACTAAAACCAACTGATATACCAAACTCAAAAAAATCATAGTGGATAAAGACATTGCAGGCTACAATGACATGATCATAAAATTCAAGAATAAAAATTATTTGAATTAAAAAAAAATGCTGAATCTGAAAATAGAAATTTAAAAAATTCAGTATTTTTTTAAAATACAAATAACTTTTATCCTTTAATTTTATGAGCATGTCATTGTAGCCCGTAATGTCTTTATCTGCTGTGATTTTTTTGAGTTCGGTATATCAGTTGGTTTTAGTATTTAGTGTAGTCGTTAAAACGGAAACACGCAAAATATGATTTTAACAGGCCATTGCGCGAAAACGATGAGAGATAAAAAAATTTCATAAGAGCCAAATTTAGTCACATTTTGTGTCTAAAATACGAAAAAAATATCTGGTATAAATAAAAAATAAAATAATAATGATGAAAATTGCGGTAGACCGCGCCCAGTAGTCATTACCGGTACAGTGGTGATGTTTTATCGTCGCTTCGGTGGAAATTGTTAACGTCATACCACCAGCCTTCCTAGCTGCATAAAGACGAACTAAATCAGACTTCCTTCCTGGTGTTCCCCTAACTGGAGTGTTAAAACTTACAGTGCTGACGGTGATTTAATTAAATAAACCAGTCAGTAAGACAGTACAAAGTTCACTCCAGAGTCCAAATTCGTTCTTGTGGACCGCGGTTGTGGAAGACGAGATCAGCAAGCAGAAAACTAAGAGAGATCAAAATTATACTGTATATTCGACTTTGAAAAATTCGAAACCTTACTTTTTAAATAGAAGGTTTAATTAAACGCAAATAAGTATAAATACGTTATAGTATTAGCTAAAATCATTACAGTTACGGCGAAAATACGGGATGATTTTATCCAGATGAATGAAACAACACATCGTAAACGGTACCAGTACTTTTAATGATACATGTTTCACAGGTGCAATAGGAAACCAGAGCAACGAGACCTGTTCAAGAAAGAGAGCCTTCATTAAGCCCCCGTACTAAATTTCCACAAAGAGATGGCTTTCACCCTTCTGCCTCCAACGCCGCCCTTATCTCAAGAGATGAACACCCCGCCTCTCTACCCCCTTCCAGCATCCGGAGCGCCCCAGCCAACCAGACTCTAGGCTGGGGGCATCTGCATATGCCTCGGTGAAATATAGCCTGGTCCATCCAGAACCACTACCCCCTCTCAAGCCCCTCCCTCCCTTCTCCCCCAAGCCTTATTCTCTCTGTCTATCTCTCTCTCTCGCGAGATACGAGACAGAGTTTTTTCTCTCATTTTTATTTTCTCCCTGTCCAGAGTAAAAAGAGAGGCGGGCAAAAAAAAATATCATCGTTCCTAGGAGCAGGATTGAGAGTTCCTGGACGGGACTGGGGGAGATATTTCAAGGCTGCTGTGACATTTACGCCCTGCGCGGGGCCGCTGACCAACGCCGCGACTGTGAGACAGGTATTACGTTACGTCTTGAGAAACAAAACCCGTAGCAATGGTCTCCTAGGACTCTGCCCTCCCCTCTCCCGACAAACAAAATTCCTACGCGTTCAGCGTTTTATACGATCCGCGTTGTTTTTTTTTTTTTTTTTTTTACTTAACCCTTCCTTTTGATTAACGGACCTCGGAGGGTAGTGGACCAGAGGGCTTTCTGAGCCGACTGATGAAATTCCTGGGTCGATTTTTGTAAATAACGTTTATTTCGCTTGGTTATTTTTAAGTGCTCTTGAACAGCACTAGGCCTCGATAAAGGTACACGGCGGAATGGGATATGAGTCAGCCAGGGTATGTGTAAGGAACCGTCCCAGCGTTCGCCTGGAGTGATTTAGAAAAACTGTGGAAAAACAAAACCAGGACGGCCGGAGCCGAGAATTGAATCCGGGTCCTTCCGAATGCGAGCCGAGTGTTTTACCACTGCTGGACCTAACTCGGTTACTCCACTTCACTTTAAGTTAACTGCACATATTTGAAGTCATCATCAAAGTAGTTCCGGATGAACATGTGCGGTGCCCTCGACAAGGACTCGTAGCAAAAAAAAATTGATGTATTTATTACAATACAAAAAAAAATTGTACTTGTACAAAGAAAATCTTTGAAACCCCAGTTTCCAAATAAATTCCTTGTTTAAATACAAATGTTGTCTTTGTAAAAAAAAATACAAAGTATATATTTGTAAAATTACGAGGGATAGCCTTGTGGTTGTACTTGCAACTAGGAAAAAATAAAATTTTAGTACTAAGTTTATTTTAGTAATGATACGTATCATATATATATCAAATAAATATAAAATAAATATAAATGAAATTGTTTTGAAAATAAATAAATATTCAATGAAGCGCTCAGATTCGAACCCGCATCTTCCCCTAGACCACCGTCACTTCAGTGCTAAATGATTTTAGTGTATTTCTTTATACTCCATGTACAGTAAGTCATTGACAATCTTATTTTGTATTTTGTATTTTAAAGTATGCACTCGTTAAGAAAATTATCTTTATTCCAGAAAAATGCGCTACAAAATATGTGATTTTGTATAACTATTAATTTTCGCGAAACTGTGATTTCGGTCGACTAATAAGTTTTCCTATGTTTTTTTTTTACGAAGAAATTTCTTCTAACATTAAAAAAAAAGTTTTTTACAATGTAATATTTGGTACATTTACAAAAGTATGCGAAACTATAAAGAAATATAAATATTTCAAGAAAAATTATGGCTCTAGAAACTTTTTAATCAATACTAGGTCCACAAAGAAATTTTCGAAAAACGTTTAACTCTTTACTGTTTAGCGAAATATGAATTTTAATGGAAAGTCATGTTACCATCTGGAATTTATGCGTCTTTCATTAACCCATTTTCATTTATTAAATGTTTACTTTGTTAGAGCGTAATATATTTACTGATAGAATTCCAAACGTTACACGGCATCTGAAGTTCAATGGTCAGATCCGGACATTTCTACAGTATAGACTTATAACCTACGTCTACAGGAATTTCATGAGCAATAACTTCAAATAAATCGCAGAGCATTAACTCTGACCTTTTGTACCCAGCACTTTAATAATTAAACACAAATATATTTTAATTCGAAAAATTCATACATTTGTTTTGACAACTGTGCTTCTTCCTCAATATCATAGTTTAGGTAAGCTATTCAGTAAATACAAGAGATACAATTTGGTAATGTTTCTCAATGTAGCAGTATCACGTAAATATATCTTCAAGCAGAATACGTTTCGCTCGAAGGAATTGTATTCAAATTTCATCCAATGATAATACGCGCGTTTAATTTAGGGGGCCGCGGTTGGCGCATGGCTCGAGCACTCACATCCCACCAAGGCGATATGGGTCCGTCCTCGGATTTTCGCATGTGGGAATCGTGCCAGACGTTGCCTCTAGGGTTTTCTCCGGGATCTCCCGTTTTTCCAATCCCTTTCATTCCGGCGCTGCTCCATACTCACACCATGTCACCCCTTACCAGTGCTGAAGACCTAGATGATAAGTGCTGACCAAAATCTCTTCAAACAATCCTTATACATTGACTCCGTGTCTGCAAGCTAATTCACAGGTCCCTGAATGGTGTTCAAGTGTGATAAAATCTTAATTTTATGTTTTTGTGATATATTGGTAGTTTTGTAGACGATAATTGTGAGTACAGTTCCCTCTTACGAAACAATTTTAGCTATCATAGTTTTTTCTTATAACGGTGCTTCAAAGTCAAAATTAGCTTGTTACGCTGCCAATTTACCTACTTAAATGAAATAATTCACCGTGAACTTAGATCATATGAGCTACGCAACAAAACATTAAAAAACCCATAACGTAATATTTTGATTTTTTTAAATTGCTGAAGTACAGAATAAATTACAAATTCAACCATTTTTTTTTAGATATAAATGTAGTTTTCGTGAAGTTTTTTTAAAAAATGTTTTATTTGCGTAGCCCAAAGTATGTTATTTCACTGTGAAATATTTCACATACGTAAGTAAAAACTCCGCAACCCTACTTATCTACAAAGTGTTTTGCAAAGTTGACAGATAATCAGCAGACATCATAACAATTTTTTTTTTCAGTCGAAAGTTTATTGAGTATAATGTATAGCGCTCTCAGGTCATAAACAACAACACATTACCACGCATTACGCAACGCTACATATACACTGTCTGTCGCAGGAGCAGTAGAAACTTGAGGATTTATAGTTCCAATTAGCGCCAGCTTTCCCAACGAGACCACCGAAAGTAGCCGTATCGGGCATACGTAAAATGGGCAAGCATCCCTCCCTAACCGTCACAGTAGGAGGCCTTAATGCCCTCCGTAAATCATTTCGCGGCGAGCTAATTACGTCCCGTCAGCTCGGAATGAATCACGATAAAGGAGGAGGGGCTTTCGGATAAACTCAAGTCGCGCGCAATCAAAAGCGGGATTCCGACAGAGCCGGCGGTTAACGGCGGTCCGGTTACTGCGCACTCTACGGTAAACCATTTGGTAGACTCTTATCTGGCAACTACTCCTTTCTTAAACGTATCGTTGAGTATGCACTCAGAGCTGGCTGTTGGTACGTGTTTACTGGCCCGCCAGGGCTGCCAACTTACGCGGTATAAGCCTTGGTCGCCGTTTTACTCGCCAGCACAGAAGGCAAATGTGGTACATTGAACATATGTTAGACAGCAGTGGCGTGTTGTGAGCAGTTACAAGGTAAGCTGGTGTTTGTTCAGTACTGTACAATCTCGATCACGGTATAAGAACTACAGGTCTAGACACTAGCCTGTCTACCCTTTCTATTATGTTGACCCCTCTATTACTGAAAGTGCCTGCAGTAATGGAGTGTTGTTTTAACAGTGCAACATGGTGTCAAAACTACCAGTGCTCGTTAGGGTCAATTTTCACCCTCATTGTCTAGGCCTGCCCCTCTATGGCCTTGATCTTTATGCACGCAGAAGGAACCAGAAACAACCGTATAAATGGCTATAACTAGGGACTGCTGACTTTCGCAAAAAAAAGTTTTCTCCAGTTTGTTTCAGTGACTTATACTCTAAAATAGTTTGTAAATTTGTCACACGTGCATATAGGAGCGCTAAGAAAATATGTATGGTAGAATTGTTTCCCAGACATCCATGGAAGCACTCCTCAACTTTTTATTAAACAGTCAAATGTATACTGAAGTTACCAGACTTGTACTGCAACAACTGTAAAAGTATGCACATATTTTCAAGGCGAGGTAACTGCCCCGTACTGCGTTTAGGTTCATAACATCCTAAATATTTTAGGACGTTTTTTTGCCGTGTACATGTACTGTAAAAAACTTCTTAAAATGTTTAGGAAGTTATTATCCCAGACGCAGTACGGGAAGACAGTTACCATACTTCGTCTTAATATGCAAACTTTTTACAAATGTTACAATGCAAGTCTGGTAACTTTAGTATGCATTCGACTGTTTTATAATTAGGTTTAGGAGTGCTACCATGGATGTCTGGAGAACTATTATACCATACCTACTTTCTTAACGCTCCTATACGCACGTCTGGTAAATATACAAACTATTTTTAGAGAGTGCACACTTACAGTTCTGCTTCGTGGTTATTGGGCGGCGTGCCTTTATGAAGAGGCTACTCTCATTTCGCTGATCCAATCACAGTAAGGTTCCTGCAACACCACACGTCTCTGATTGGCGGGTAGAGCCCCACGACTCCTTAGTTAAAACGTCCAATCTCTGACCACGTAGTAGAACTACAGGTGTGCACGTAAGACGCTGAAACAAAGTGGAGCAAAACTCTTCGCGAATATCAGCAGTCCATAGATATAACATAATGTAAAGCGGCCACCCACAAGTTTGCTACAAGGCACCCATTATACACATAGTTTGACGTCCGCTATGCACAACTACGTCTGAGAGGCTGACGTGTATGCTAGGATGTAAACAAGTACAGTCGAGAACAAACGTAGTTTACCTTGCAATAGTCACCACACGCCACCGCTAGATAGAGACTACGGAAGATTGTGGGAATATATGACTGTCGTCTAGGATTCAACGTGCAGTATTTAAGGCGACCGCCTACCCCACGCATCAAATGCGTTGCAGTGTGTGCGTAAACAGGTTTTTTTCTACGAAAATATTCCACGTGTGCCAATCGTGACAACGTTTGAAAAGAAAACAATCTTCAGACAAGGTCGGAACCTCATTGTTAAGACACCACGCTCTTAAAAAACATTGTTTCTAAGCCCTCCAAGATGGCTAGAAACGGCCTTTTCAGACTTCCCTACTTCAAAATGTACTAATCGGATGTCTGTGAAATGCAGATTGCCACCTGCACTGAACTTAGTTGCAGACTTTCCACCAATAAAATGGCATGGTCACGGCTTAATGTCCCATTGTAAAAACCGTTCGGCGGGAAGCTTGCACGCTAGTTCAGCGCTTGGCTCGTTGAGGCGACGCAGCATTTGATGCGCGCTTCAAGGTCGACCTTACAGATCCGTCGCTTTTAAGCCTTTCATGCGTGGGTAGGCGGCGCCCTTAAGGAGCGTCGTTACGTAAACGAGACCTAAGCAAGCGGCCGACAGCTGTGAATGTTCTCGTCTGAGAATACGCCTGAGAGGAGTATCTATAAGTGTAGAAGAGATAAAAGGGACACAAAATACAAAAACACGCTTCGTTTTTAGTCGGTATTCTCACAAAAAAGTAAGCTACTAAAGTGTTTTAATACAGACATGTACTCACAAAAGATACATATTACATATTTCTAAACGTAAATTATTTGTTTAACAAAAGAATATGTATTTCGAACAAAGGGAGCTCTATTACAAATTTCGCTGAAATCCTAAAATTTTTCATAATAATAATGATATTCTAGTATCAAAACTTCGTCTCTAGTAACAAAGATGCGACTCTTAGCTTTGTCGTTTTTTTACTGTCGTAGATGTTCGAAATTAGAATAAACAAATTATTCTGAAAAGATGCTCATTTGTTAACTAGGGGCATTCCTTAACACCGAAGGCTTTGTGACGATATGGGCCAAAACTGTTTTATTTTTATTTGTATTGACAACCGTCCCAATTAACATTTAATTTCATTTTATTTTTTATATACAGGTAGTTCCATAAGTCAGGTCTCATAGGGCAAATATAAATTGGTGAAATATGGAATGTTTTAATAGTGTTGTAGTGTAACGAAATGTAATTGTGAATAACATCATTACTACTACATGCCGCTCCATCCCGCCGACCATGTTACATCGTGTACAAAGTAATTTGAACCATCGCATACACATGTGCGAAGTACATTGCGACAATCAATTTGAGCATTTTGTGTTTAATGACCCATGGAAGTGAATACACTGCTGTTGTCTTACGGCAACACACTACAACACTATTTATTATGGGACATCCTGTATATATATATATGGTACATCCTCTATATAAAGGATACCCTGTATATATATATATATATATATATATATATATATATATATATATATATATATATATACACATATATATACACACACACACACACACACACACACACACACACACACACACATATATATATATATATATATATATATATATATATATATATATAGACACATACACTACCAAAATTCGCGATACTCATAAACTAACTGCTTGGAAAATATTTGGATAATTTAATTACAAATTGTTTGTAAAAGTAGGTCCTACTTTTATTTTTCTGTGTGAATCATGATACATTTGCTTCGTCGCGTCGATAACATCGCTGTTGTCAAGACTGTAGACTGTACGACTTATATTCTCTTCACGCCATAAACTCGTCTACAACGTTTGTCAGTGAGTTCTTGTTTAGTATTAAAGGGAGAAGTGGGCTGCAAATTATTTGATACGTGCACCGTAGACACAATGACCACGAAAAATCGTACTATCTAGAAATGTTATGATTATTCACTAACAATCGGCAACTGCAGACCAGCGTGTCATTGGCTGTACAGTTAACCGGCGCACAACACTGTATAGTTCTCGACAACTGCAGTCCTACCTGGCAAGAACCCACGAGCTGTCACTGCGTCCGCACAGACAGTAATTGCATTGTATTTGAAGGCATAGCCCTGGGGCGTACTGAGATTGAAAGAACACCTGCTGGTTAGGAAATTACATTCTAGCCGATCTCGCGGTCAGTTCCTGTAAAAGCTAGCAGTATATTTACTGTGCCGTCTGGTGGGCTAGTGAGGTATAGCTGCCAGATTTTAACACGCATTCTCAATTAGATTACTATTTGTGAGATGATTTACCCGCTCCTTCTTAGGGACTTAGGTGAACAGAATCTGTAGGCCTAGTGACGATACGTTAACTATGCCAGTTGTTTAATTCGTAGTTTTTGCTGGAATTAGGGTTTCAAGTGTCTTATACACTGAAAGAAAAATTTTGTAGGAAGTCTTCCCTGCAAAACTATTTTGTATTAACTACAAAATAATTTTGTGTTGTCAACATAATGCCTTTTGCGTGACCACAAAATAAATTTTGCAGGGTAAATATCCACAAGATATTTTGTGGCTGCCACAAATTTATTTTTTGGGTATGTACGTTAATAGGCTATACAGTAGGTATATGTACAGTACAATCCTAATTTCTTAGGAACCAAGTTCCCTTTAAGCTATTTAAAAACAGTTCAATATTTTCATAATATATTTAAAGTCAAACACTCAGTAAGATATATAATTTTGAAATAAAAAATATTTTTTATATATGCACCGAATATGGCCCAGTTCTCAAAATGGCCCACTAGTCGCCATTGTGTGGTGATGCCGAGATCGATGTGGGATCGATACACACTAGTCTCCTGTATGAACATACACAATCCATAAATATCTGTATTACAATGCATGTAATTCGTCGCGAAAAAATTATTACCCCATTTCGTTTCAGTCCTTTAAGAACACATCGGCAGCAAGCTTCGTGGTTATTGGTAGCGTGTCTTCATTTCAGACACGTGTCCCATTTGACTGCACCAACCAGAATAAGACTTTTGTGATACCATACGGCTGTGATTTGCCAGTATAACCTCAAGACAATTGACAGTTAAAGCTTCCAATAACTGACCATGAAGCAGAGCTACAGATGTGTACATAAGGCGTTGAAACTAAATGGTGCAAATATATTTTCGCCCCAAAATCTTGTCTCTACACGGGAAAAAAAATTGTGGCAGCTACAAAACGTTTTGTTAGTATTTACCATGGAAACTATTGTTTGTGCTCAGCCCAGAAACATTCTGTTGTTACCACTAAATGTTATTTGGTCATCAAAAATGATTTTGTGATTGCCATAAAATTATAGTTCATTCGGCATTAAGTGATCACTAAAAATTTAACCTTTGAAAAATATCACTAGCTGTTACTGCATTTAATTTAACATTAACTATAATTGACTTATTGCTTGTTCGGTTGGCTGCGAATAGCCAAATATAGTTCCGTATATTTTCCTATTTTAATACAACAATACTGAAATACAATCAACTGAAATAGACGTAGGCTACTTGTATTTTCTTTGACTAATAAACTTGTTTTTATCAAACTATGTAAGTTCCTACCGATTGCACAACTAACCTTACACGCGCAAAAATTTAGTGACGTGTCCTGCAGAGAGGTTCGACATTTCTCTTCGTTAGCCGTTACGCGCGGAATGATACGAATTGAATGAAAGTAGAAATTTAGCAGGGCTTTTTTTGAGTGCTCGCTTTATCGCGAATCGCCTGTACAAAAGTTTTCTTTCAGTGTACATTGAATAAGCGTAGACCGAGCGACAGTGTGTATCAGTGCTCAGTGCGAAGCTGCATGTGGCTATGCTCCAAGATATACAGCGGAGATGCACCAATGTACGCGATGCACCTGGAGTGTAAAAGACAGCGGCGCTGCTGTCGTCGCAAACTCCTGTACCCCCGGGGCAGCCGGTAACAAGACGGACAGTTTTAATGGTCGTCGGCTGCCCGTGTGGTGAGTAGCCCCGGGACAGAAGCGTCGCGCCTACAAGGAGTGTGTCTGGTACGACCCCGCGTCGTCGGCCACCTGTCGGCTCTGCGGAGGCCTGACGTCTGCAGCGAGTGCCACAAGACATCGTGATCCATGACCGGTGCTTGCAATGGGTGAGTATTATAAACTGAACAGCTTTTACTTCTTCATATGAGAAGTCCAGTTCCAAAACTCCCCTTGTCCACTTCCACTAAAACTGAGCAAATCCCGAAAAACTGATATGCAATCCCATTTGTGACATGGCCAAAGCAGTTTTCAAAGTGTGTCTGTTACTGAATAAGGCGAGTTTTGGAAAATTTGATCACGTCAACTTTAGCGCACATTTAAAAACTACACAAAACTGTTCAGATCTCATTTTTCCTTGGTGATAGACAAGAAGAATTTTGAACTGGACAACTCAAATAATGGCTTACATAGAAGAGCAGAGTCTTGAATGTAGCATCGCTGCATTCGTGGCCTGCTGTCGGTCGTTCATTGGATTCTCCTAGGTTGTATAGATGTCTACAATCCACTGTAGTTCAACCTAAACACGCTATAGGTATTGCCACTGACTTTTGATGAAACTAATTCTGCTGCACTTTTTTTAATGCCACTGTTTACGATATTTTAGTAAGTTTTATTTTTTAAATCCTGAAAGGGAACAGATATCGCAAAACCGTTACATAGAAATGTTGGAAATTGTTTGAATTATGTAGCCTAATTTTTTTAAGACAATAGTTTTCATAATTTTGTTTAATTATTGACTTTAATATAATTTAATTAATTCGATAATTTGCCAAAATTATATAAACTTATGCTTTGAAAAATTAGGCTAGTACAAAAAATTTCCAACGTTTCTATGTATGTAACAGTTTTAGGATATATGCTCCATTTCAGTATTTATAAAAATTCACTTACTAAAATAGCATAAATAGGAACCCGTAGCCTTAAATTCCTTACGTTCACTTATGCAACTCGGCCTCGCGGTTATTGGCACAATGGGTTTGTGCAGAAACATCACTAGTTTGACTGTACAAATCAGAACAAATTTACTGCGACACCACACGTCTATGATTTGCAAGTTTAGGCCCAAGACGCTGACTAGGGACTGGAAAATTTTGCAACTTAATTTTAGAACAAACTTGATTTCAAACTCGTGTACGTTTCGTTGACGTGTGACATTTTATTGCATCGCTCTGAAGAACTTTGAGGCAATAAAAACTTGAGAGGAAAAAAAGTTTGAAATTTCGTCACAGAATATTCAGCTATACAGAATTGAAATTGCCAGTACAACGGCGAACTCAGTCACACACGCCAGCAAAATGGTTTCCCTGGCCAGCAACATGGCGAAAAAAACCTACCGCCAATCAGCGTAAGACAGCTGCATGCTCTGCTAGCCAGCATCCAGGCCAATATGAAACCTTCCGTAACAAGCTGGACCCAAACACACACAGGGCTCATATCAACAGCCTCGAGCAGCCAATTACCGGCCAAGCTCTCCCTTATCAAATGAGCCGCTACGTCATTTCACATCTGTATTACTACTTAGTCTGCGATTCCGTGCTATCAGTTACTGGGAGAAACTTACTTCTCAGTAAAGCAGTAGCTATTGAACAAATTGTCGGGGCATAAGTACATATATACAAGTCATTGGATTCTAACGTGCACGACATTGAATTGTCGCACGATTATACAGTCCCTAACATTGAGAGTTAAAAACTGGTTAACCCTACCTAAGGCGGTTATATTAAGTCACGAGGTTAGCAAGGGTAGGGAAAAATTTGAGATTGAAGCGTTCAAACATTAACTCGAGTTTTTTTAGTGTCAAATACAGTTAAACTCCAAATCAGTGGTTTATAACCAGTATAACGTTATTTTCTTAAATTATACTTACCAATAAGTTTTTGACAGATGAACCTGTAGAATTCAGTAACAAGAAAGTGAAACTCACAGAGTATAAGCGGAAACCACTTAGCCACTGAAATCATCAGCATGGTTTCACTAACTTCAATTGCTGTTTTTTTTTTTACCGAAATTACTAAAGTCTGACCGAAGTGGTTCATTTCTCACTGTTCTCGCTGATTAAAGATTATAGTTTTAAGACACTAGACCCTAGCAGGCTTTTAGATGTGAACCTTGGTGATCACTAGAGACCTGAAAAAATCGCGTTTTTTTTAAGCGCAAGCTAGAATTTAAGCAACTATAGGTCTACATCACGTTCACAATTGGCCGTTGACTGTACTCGACACTTCCTGAAAGTAGCTGAACCAATAACAAAACTGTAACTGAACTCATGCCTATTTCACTGTGTCAGCGAGCAGTTAAAAACAGCTGCTATCACAATCATTACATAAATATTATTTGAGTCTAGTCTCTCAGATTAATGAACCTGCAAATTTTTCTGGCCTCTAGTGATCACTGTCAGTGGCGAAGAGTGAAGTGTACTAGGACAAGCGGTAATTAGCAGTGTCTGTACAGAACTCTCAGATGTCTGTGGAGCCGTTAGACTGTTATGGGCAGGTACACTCCTCATCCAGTAGCATGTAAGAGGCGAGGAACTAATTCTCAGTAATTCACCTAGGTCTCAGCAACACAACTGTCACGTATTCAAAGTGTATAGTCGGTCTCATACTTAGAGCCCGGTAGTTTTCGTGAAAAGATATTTGCCCCACTTTGTTACAGTGTCTTACGTGTACACCTGCAGCTCAACTTCGTGATTATTGGCAGAGTGTCTTTGTGCAGAGTTATTATTCATTTGACTGTGCTAATCAGTGCGTGGATAACTGACACACAACACGTATGTAATTTGCGGGTTTAACCTCCAGACGTTGTATGTTAAGGGCGCGGTCTACCATAATTTTCATCACCATTTTTTTTATTTTTTATTTGTACCAGATATTTTTTTCTCATTTTAGACACAAAACGTGACTAAATTTGACTCTTATGAAATTGTTTTATCTCTCATAGTTTTCGCGTAATGGCTTGTTAAATTCATATTTTGCATGTTTCCGTTTTAACGACTACACTAAAACTAACTGATATACCAACCTAAAAAAAAAATCATGGTGGATAAATACATTGCAGGCTACAATTACATGCTCATAAAATTAAATAATAAAAATTATTTGTATTTTAAAGCAATTGCTGAAACTAAAAATAAAAATTTTAAAAATTCAATATTTTTTAAAAAATACAAATTATTTTTATTCTCTAATTTTATGAGCATATCATTGTAGCCTGCAATGTCTTTATCCACTGTGATTTTTTTGAGTTTGGTATATCAGTTGGTTTTATTGTAGTCGTTAAAACGGAAACATTCAAAATATGACTTTAACAAGCCATTACGCGAAAACTATGAGAGATAAAAAAATTTCATAAAAGTCAAATTTAGTCACGTTTTGTGTCTAAAATAAGAAAAAAAATATCTGGTACAAATAAAAAATTAAATAATGATTATGACCGCGCCCTTCAGGTATGCAACCACTGACTACACAGTAGAGATTCAGGTGTGCACGTAATTCACTGAAACAAAGTAGTGCAAAAATCTTTTCGCGAAAACTACCGGGGTCTACTTTTACTGCTTGGCTTGGAACACGTCCACGCTTCACCACTGATCACTGTAGAGACCCGGAATCTTCGCGGATTTATTCTAGAACAAGTTAGATTTCGAAGTCGTGTTTTCGTGAGTTGCTTCCACGTCCGGGCCACTGTCTATCAAACTTGTCCTCGAGGACTCTGAATCAAATGCAAACCTGCACGAGAATACTCGCTGACTATCGTGATACCACACACTGGAGCATCAGCCAAGGAACAAGTAGGTGAAGTGCCACAGACTAAATAACACAGACGTGAAATTACGTGGCGGCTCTTTTGATATGAGGAAATTCGCCGCTTGTTGGCTGCCCGGAGCTGATGATAACAACCCCGTGTATGTTTGGCTCCTGCGTGCTACGGCAGGTTTCCTATTGGCCTGGCTGCCGGCTAGCAAGGCAGCTGCCTTGCGCTGATTGGCTGAGGTGTTTCTTCCATGATGCTGGCCACGGAAGCAATTTTGCTGCCGTGTGTGTTTGAGTTCACTATCCTACGTCTGTATTCCTAAATATTCTGTGACAGGCCTGTGCAATCCATTCGTCTAGTCGTCGTACCCACGAAATTTCCGGATCTTTAGTGATCAGTAGAGATGATCATGAAAATGTCTTGTGCAAACATATCTTTGAAAACGCTGTAGTTATTGGGTGATGTACAGTACGTCTGACACAACGTAGCTGTCTACAGACCAATGACATGGCATCAAATATTACAATAGCGGGATTCTTAATTTCTTAGTCAAATAGGGCAACAGCTCTACGTATATGCGAAAGTCACTTACCTTCTGGTAATCTGAACGCGAGTTGAAATACAGCAAACAGTCAAGTTTTTCCGCGATAAACCATCATCTCTAGTGATCAGGTAAACGTAACTAAGCAAACCCCAGCAGGTTCCCCAATATAACCGCCTCTAGTAGAACCCAAACGGCTTCCCGTCTGTATTCCTGACACCACACTACGGTCGCTGCCGCGCGCCCGCCGACCCGCAGTAAAAGTGTCACCTCGCGCTAATTACCGAGCTCGCACGCTCGTAAACGCGGGCACGGCTGGATCGTTACGTCGACCTGACCTCCCCCCACCATCCCACGAAAGCAAGGGAGGAATTTACGGTGCCGACGCCGGGCGTCACGGCGCAGCTGCTGAGCGGGGTACTGCGTTCTTCCGTCTTCCAAGGTCTGCAGCCCGTCTGCAGATATGTCTCCTCTCCGACCTGAGAAATTCTCGGACATTTTTAGGCAACGAGCTAGAATTCAAACAGTCATACAGTGTGCTCCACTCGGTTGATGGGTGGCAGTAACTAAGAGGATGGGGACATTCCAGGAATTCCAAACAGTATGTCGCGGTCACAAAATATATTGACTAGAGATGGTAAAATTTCGTAAATTCAATGACCTGCATGTTAGAATCAAATATCCTATGCATACTCAAGTTCCGACCATTTGACAACTAGCTGCTATGGAACAGCAGGCAATGAATGAATATACAGGGCTTGAGTATGCATAGGATATTTGAGTCTAACATACCGGTCATTGAATTCGCGAAATTTGACCATCTCTAATTATGACTCATGTAACATTTCTAGCTTTCGACATTTTTTTTCGTAGAAATGTGCCTGGTAGTTCCATTGTTAGGAGCGTTAAACCTATCTAGCTCCCTGAAAAAGCACAGTCTCTCTATTCTGTACGTCTGACACAACGTAGCTATCTGCAGACAAATAATAGGCATCAAATATTACAATAGCGGGATTCTTATTGGCTGAGTCAAATGGGGTAACAGCTCCACGTACAAGCTAAAGCCAGTAATCGTTTGAGAAGCTGAACTTATGTTGAAACCCAGCAAACAGTCAAGTTTTTCTCGCGATTAACCATTGTCTCTAGCGATAGACTGTACTTAGAAGTACAGAAGTGAAATAGCTGCTAGTGAGGCAACCTCAGTCAAACACGCCAGGACAATAACTACGCTGGCGAACAACATGGCGGAAACATCTATCGTCAGTCAGCGTAAAGCAGCTGCTATGCAAGAAGATGGCTAGGAGACCTTCCGTAACATTCAGGAGCCAAACAGACACGAGGTTGGTATCAACAGCGTCGGGCAATCAATAAGCGTACTGTACAAAAAACGTTCTAAATAGTAATGGAAGTGTTCGCGACACTTACCATAATACAGCTTGTAAATAGAACAAAAGTATATAGAGCAAATCACTGTACTGTTCGTCTTTATGTGTGTTTCTCTCGCTTAATTATTAATTATTTATTTATATTTTGACGATCTGTGGTGGATTTGGAAACATATTTTTTGGGGGGGAGGGGGTCTTCGTGATTTTATGGATTGTAAAAAATACCAGCCGTCTCAAAAGTGTTGCTGTTTACTGTTACAAAACATTAAGAATAACATACATAGGCCTACAAGTAGGGCACATTAAATGTACTTCGATCACAATAGTACAAAACTTGTTTCCTTGAGCTGATTGGACATACTTTGGCTACATAATGTTGTACACGATTTGGGGGGGGGGGGCCCCTTCAGCCCAGTAGCCCCTTCCTTAAATCCACCACCTAATTTTGTAGATCTGCCACCCAAGAATGCAGATTTTCATTCGTGTAGGCCGATTAGGTGTATAATTTGGAGTGCGAGAGACAGCAAAGCAAATCAAATTTGCGTTACAGTACCCATTTTTTCAAGCAGAATCGTTTGTGAGGTTATTGAAGGTACGAGAAAATAATTGGGATTTGAGCAAATCTCGTATGCTGCTAATGTATGACTTCATATGTTAGGTTGATGTTGGCAGTCGATCTGTTTATGTAAAACATTGTCTGGAAAATACAATAGTTAAACTCAGAGTTTAATTTTGCATAAACTAAAATTTACGACTAAATTTCGAACAGAAAGAGTCAGTTTAACTTTTACCTGCCATAATGTGTCTAAGTAAGTTCTAGCCACTGATTTCAGTTTATGTCCCGTCTTGTCAGTGGCTTTATTTATAACTTCATAAAGGCAAGAGCGCGTAAATAAATTACGGCCTTTCAGGAAGACCGTATAAAAGGCAGTAAGTGTCACCGTCAACCAAACGATACACTAAACTTTCAAATCGCTTTCACACTACTTATCTTCATTTATAACGTTTAGCGAATTTAATAGTTTGTCGTTTAGTAGGAATTGACACTGACACACAAAAATTTCGCTATGGCTAAACATTTTGGTATGTATTACTTCATTAGTGATTAATAAACGAAATCTGACAAAAAACTTACTTTAAACTAAACCAAATCTCGGAAGGAAATAAGGAACTTCGTTATGTTAAGGTGCTGGGTATCCCAACGGCAAGCGATGAAAAAGCTTTCAGGAAGGAACTGTCTTATACAGAACGTTTATGAAATATATTTACAAACTTCGGGAGTAGGTCCCTTAGACCAAAACAAAGAAAAATGTTCATAAAAGCATAGTCCGAAAACCATTAGTTTTTAAAGTTTGCTAATGAATGTTTTGTTATGTGTGTTGCAAGGTAATTAGTTTTGTAAACAGTTATAGAATAATACTATTGGCTGCAGATGCCCTAATTTCTATCCTCTTAGCATCGGCGAAAGAGTTATTCATGAAAGGCACAATAAATATTCGAAATGACATCCTCTTGCTTCCACACACAATTACACACGTCGGATCATGCGGTGTTGCATCCTTTCAAATACTCCCACATTGTGTCGTGCTGTTTCGCAGGCGTCCATGGTTACAACTGCGAAACAACATTAGTCAAATGTCACGAGCAGATTATTCACAAATGTAAACAAGTTTCCTTGGTAACATGCCGTCATAGAGGATACAAATGAGTTCATGACACTTTCACCAATCCTAAGACGATACAAATTAGGGCATCTGCAATCAATAACATTATTGAATGGCTGTGTGAGACATTATCCATTTCCGCAAACAGTTAGCAAGAATAGCTCTTTTTTACTTTTATTTTCAAGATGGCTTCGAAGAAACCGCTTTAAATAACGAGGGTATAATTAAAATTATGTATCAGCCTACTAAATTCTATGGACAATCCTGTAGGATACGCAATTGCATCCATTGTTGTCGAATTGCCTGGGGCAACGTAAGGCGGTTACATTAAGTAGTATATTGAGGTTAGGTAGTTTTCCTGAGCTGAGTAACCATATATTCTCGATAACCAGGTTACGTCTGAAAGAATCCTGTAAAAGATATCAGGGTTGCCTAATTTATTAGAAGCATGAAAATTGTACTGCCTCAAGCTGAAATTTTTCGCTGCCCACATCAAACTCTTGGCATAATTAGTAGAGCCCGGTAATTTTCGCGAAAAGAATTTTGCAGTACTTTGTTTCAGTGCCTTACGTGCGCACCTGCATCTCTGCTATGTGGTCAGTGATTGGATGCCGTAACACCCAGCGTGTGGAGGATAAACCCGCAAATCATAGACGTGATGTGTGACAGTTATCCGTGTACTGATTGGCACAGTCAAATGAATAACGACTCTGCACAAAAACACTCTGTCAATAGTCATGAAGTTGAACTGCAGGTGTGCACGTAAGACACTGAAACAAAGTGGGGCAAAAATCTTTTCGCGAAAACTACCGGGCCCTAATAATTAGGGACTGGAAATGATTGTGGGTTCAACTACCTGATGGATAAACTGCACAATACTCCATACACACTAGACTCTACTGATAGTTGATTGGCTGCCACTTCAGGGAACATGCGCTTGTACATCAGACAGGGTAACTGGGAAATCGAGGCTCATTTCTTGCAGATTAGTTATTGACTTAATATTAACGAAGGCGCGTCAATGTAACTAAATAATCAATTTAAAATAAACTGATATTATTGTGTAATTAAATTCCAGCTCGTCTAGTAAATAAATTCGCAAAGTTTTTCAGTCCTTAGACGTAATATAAACCACCCGTACAAGGAAAAAATATATAGTGGAAGCGACAAAATATGTTGTTAGTATTCAGACGGTCAAACCTACCGGATGTCTAGAAACAACTGCGTGTACATCACGCGAATCATGGGCTAAATTGGAAAAGAAAATATAAGTGGCAATATGCTGTACGATGAAATTTAATATGCACGGTTTGGCAACATGGCACTGTAATTAGTTCCCCTTTGCGCCCCACAGATATCTTACTTATCTTACTACTACTGTTCTGGCGTGCATGTTAAAATCCCGAGCAGTTTGAACATGATTCTACGTTTACTTGACGTAACATACGTAAAATAATACCTGGACGTGGAGCACAAAAGAGGGAGTTCTCCGTGCAGTGTTGCCACATCGTGCACGTAACGTGTTGTCTTACTACGTTTTGCTACTTACATTTTCGTCTCCAATGTAGCCCAGGGTTCGCTTGGTGTACTTATCGTGTGGCTGTTTCTGGACATCCTGTATTTTATGCTCGCCACAAAAACATTTTGTCACCACTTAAATATCTCGGTTAACAAATAAATTATCTTGTGTTAACTACAAGTTATCCGTTATCCAATCGGCAGTTCGTAGCTAGGCCAGCCGCCCACCGTATACCTAATCCCTTTGGGAATCCGCGGTGGCCGAGGGGTCAGACCTATCGTCTCCCACCAAGGAAATCCGGGTTAGATTCCTGGCGGGGTCGGTCCCCGGATTTTTGCGTGTAGGAATCGTGCCGGACGATGCCGCTAGTCGGCGGGTTTTCTCGGGGATCTCCCGTTTTCCCCGCCCTTTCATTCCGACACTGCTCCATACTTACATCATTTCACCCCCCCCCCCTTTTCCAGCGTTAAAGACCTCGATGTTGAACGCTGACCAAAAATATCTCACTCACTCACCCCTTTGAGCTTAAACGGACGACAGGCCTTCAAGCCGACAGGAGTAAGTCCACTCCTGCCACGGAGATATTCTCTCCTTCTAGTCGCATTGAAACCAAACTTACTGTACATGAATTTTGGACAGCTTGATGTGTTAACTACAAAATTATTCGGCTGTCTAAACATTAACAAAATTGTTCTTTCAGTGTAGGCAGTAGTTGAGAGGTCAAACTAAACCCGCCACCGCGCCGACGTCCCGTGTTGTGGTAGGTCCGAACAGCGCTCCACGTGGGGAAGATGAGTGGAAATAGAGATGAGGGGGGTGGGGTTCCTCTGCGTCGGACCCCATCTGTTGCGTTAGCGGGACTGTGTTAATGGCTTTATGGCGGCCCGCGGTCCGCCGGCGACACACACACACACAACACATGCATGCACACACACACTCACCTTCGGGAGTGGGTGAGCCACCCGCAGCTGGAACAGTTAAGGCCGTTGAGTGCCTAAAAATTTAATACCTGGTCTGGTCACTTTTCTGTCCATCATGCTGGCTAAATGGTTCTCTTATCAGGCGGTTACATTAAGTCACGTGGTTTTGATTGAGCGGGGCAAAATTTCAGCTTGAGGAGTTCAGAAAGTACCCCGAGTAGAATTTTCGAGTGTCAAATAAGTCACGTAACCCTGAGTTGCTTGCGTTTTTTTTTTTATTTATTTTTTAGATATAACAAAGTGATTGAGATAACTTGGTGACGTCACTGAGCCAACCTATATATAGGCTGTTCAGGATAAACTGAGCACTGCTTATAATTTTCTCCAAATCCATTATGCCTCCATCTTAACTATTTTAAATACTTAAACATTTGTGTAACGACAAACTACTGTAAACGTTTCACAACTCCAATAACTTAGCTTCCATAGCTCGAATAAATACATGTATTTTATTATTATAAGTGATGTGAAGTGCTTACTTTATAGTGAACAGCCTATAATCCTTGGCAGGTTTTCGAACATGGTCGCCCATATACCGAATTAGATACTAAAATAACTCTATCAACGCTACTAGTTAGAGGTATTTTATCATTGCTATGATGCGAAATGTTACTACCATCGTTGATTTTACCACACGTTCGAAAACCAGCCAGGAATATTTCGCGAGGTTCATCTTTGAGGAATATGGTGACAATTATTACTTGCAGCTTATAGTCTAGCACAACTCACAACGGTAATAGTTTTTTTTGTGAGATATTTAAAACAGCACTGAATTAAACAAAGAATTTTCGATAAAATGATACTGTACGTCTAGCCACTTGACTAAGAGAACCGTTTTTGTTCAGCAAGTTTAATAACCGCAAAGGATTTTTTTTAAACATATTTTTAAAAAAAATTTATTTTGATACATTGAAAACGTTTCAATATTTAACCCTCGGCTATCCAGATACAATAGGGATGGACGCCTTGTTAAAATAAATAAACAGAAATACTAATAAATTTTCTCATTTGTATACAAAGTGTATTAAAGTTGTTTAAAACAACGTTTTAACACTTGTTTTCCTTTAAATCAGAGTCCTTCTGCTTAACATTTACAGTATTTATAATTCACAGACTATACGAGTAAATCAGGGTCTGTTTTAAATTTACGTGAAATTTGTAGGCATGTGCGAATTTATAAAACTTTTCAAATTATATCAATACTTTATTGATTAATTTAGCAATCCGGTTATTTTTTCGGTGATTTATTTATCTCTTTTGGCGTAACATCCTGTATTAAAACTTATGAACGGGAGTGAGATGATACCATCAACATGAGTTTACAGTAAATTGTGCCGATTATGTAGCCCTAAGCTTATTTATATCCATTGGGTTGGCACAATTTCACATTAGAATTTTTGAGGTAGTGATTGTGATTGACTTTTTTTCCTTCGTCTGCGTTACATTTTAATGTATGTACATCTAAAAGTATAAACAGAGACATGCAAAATTCGCGTTATCATTTTTAGCAGACTATACTTCACTTTACTATAAATAACAGAGTATAATCTGCGATTCAGTTGGCCACGAACGTTTATGTGTCATTTACGTGTTGTACGTCTTTATTGAGAGTGGCCTCTCTACCCTATAAGTCTTCTCCGCGGCAAGTCACAACAATATCGGCCAGCGAGGGAACGTCGAACGAGCCTATAGTCACTTGGAGTCTAGTAAGCTGTCAGAAAATAACGCAAATTTTGCATGTATATAAGTATAAACACAAAAGCAGGAAAAACAAATTGTATATAAGTTTTCTTATAACAGTCCATTTTTATGTGTAACCCTGCAAGTTAGTACCCCGAGTGAAGTAATAAAACATTGGACTTGTATTCGGGATTTTGGTTACAGTTCTAGCTTAGCTGTCAAAGTTTTAGCTTTCCATTTTTTTTTTTTCGAAATCTCTTCAGTGAAATCTTAACATCTCTCGAAGATATTGTCCTTGTATTTAAAGTTATGAGTAAAATAACCTATCTCTTTGTATAGACGGGATGTAAAGCCCACTTATAAATTCACAATAATTCTGGAATTTTATAGTGGCAGGAAATGCTCAAACACTCCGAGAGTCTCTCGTGAAGACATTTTCTCAGCCAGGGAAATAAGAATACCTCTACCAATCGTTAGAGCCGGTGATTTTTTAGCGAAAAGAACTTTGCGCCATTTTGTTTCAATGTCTTGTGTCACACCTAGGCCTACAACTCTGCTTGGTGATCAGTGATTGGATATTTTTAACTCTCAGCATCTTAGGTTCCAACCCGCGGATCAGAGACGCGTTGTGTCGCAGTAACCTTGTTTTGATTGGCACAGTCAACTGAGCGACGCCTCTGCATTAAAAAACTCCGCCAATAACCGTTCAGCATAGCTGCAGACGTGCACGCAAATTGTTGCAAAATTCTTTTTACCGAAAATTACTGGCTCTGCATATTGTATTTCAAAGGCATTCTTTGGTGTGTGTAAATATTCTTGTTTCTAGTCGAGCTGCATGCTTTTCCTCATAAAGAGTATTTAAACTTCTAAGAACCAAGAAACAAAGCAAAGTTTTAATGGCCCTTGCACTCATTCATGTATTCTTCGACACAAAGAACTGTGCTTGAAAGCTGAAGAACGAAGGCGGAGTGTTTTCTGAATACGGTGTTTTTCTTTTCTACTCCCTCATCTTTTTTTTTTTTTTTTTTTTGCTCGGCGAAAGAAACTTTCAAAGCCGCAGCAGGATGGTAACATGATCGGGCTCATGTATCCACACTTTGAAAGGAAATGGAAGTAAAACAGGCAGGCGTGGGTGCACTGCACAAAGACCACGTTCCAGATAAGGCACAATAGCCAATCCGGACGGAGCTCTCAGAAACAAGAAGCCGGCGGGCTTCATTGCGCCATGGATCTCGCCGTTGCAAAAGTACATTGTTTTTATTACAATTATTATTATTATTTATGTTGCTTTTTCTGTCACTATCGTCAGCAAGGTAGATGCCTCCAGCAAACCTGAAGGTATTCTGTTGCTAGATGAGTGGGTTTTCACTATCCACCACCGCGATTGGAAGGAGCGTATCTCCTTCTGATAGTGGTATTCAACTACCCTATCTTCACCAGTTCTAATGGGTGTGTTCTGGTAATCAATGGCTGGCCCGGGGTGGGTGGCATCCCCCCGGTATTAAGATCTGTAAGTTGTCTCCTGTTAAGCCTTAGGGATCAGGTACAGGAGGGCAGAACCTGCCACAAGCGACAGAGATGTCTAAAACATGTCACTATCGTCATTACCATCTCCAGACGAATCTCCTTTCTCACAGCCGGAGTTGGTAACGTATTTACAGTTTGTCACTCGATCTTGTGTGTCAGAAGAAATGTTGCCGAAAAAAGCAGTTAAAAAAAAATATAAGGTGACTTTTCTGATGCTTTGATCGAAACTGATAATTTTACTTTCTGTCGTAAATAAGTGTCTTTTTTATCCTTACACGTAATGAATAATACTGCAGCCGAGTTTTCTGAAATGACCAACTCGCTAACGAGCAGTAATAATAAACTAGGTTCGTCGTTGATACCGTCAAAGTGTTGTTTAAAAGGAACGCGATAAGGCTCTTGCTACCTATTTGTGTTATTTCTCAATGGTTAGAGACCTAATACAGTCAATGATAAATTACTACATTTACACTGCCTCCAGAAAAAGTTGTGCACCATATTTTCCTTCCTCGTTCCTATCTTCGACGTTTATACAGCAACCGGAAACTCCAGTCCTGCATAGGCTGAATGCTACCAACATCCAGCTATAGTAACATTTAAAAAAACTAGACGTAACACGTATCATTAAATTACGTAAGCGGGGATAAATTTGGAGACTTTTATTTAATTCTTAATTTCCGTGTGTGTAAACTGAGAGTAAATATTGAAATTTCATATAACCATTTGTTATTTAGAATTTATCGCCAGTAAATGAATGTATTCAGGGCTGCCATATGTGGAAAAAATATTTTTTTAAACTTCCATAAGTATCCCCACATAGTCCAAATTCACTCTCGCTTACGGTACGTTTGGTCTTTAAAACTTCTGTAAAGTGCATACATTTTCTTCATTTTATACCAAATAAGACGAAATTGGTACCTGGTCAATTATTGGTGACCTTTTTGTGTTAGTTGGAGAATATCTCTGAGAAATGTTGGCAACTTTACCCTCGACACCGGCTGCTGAACGTACAAGGAACTGCGGTGATAAGACGGGTCGTAAAGGAAAAGTCGCAGCAGATAATCCGCAGAAAGAATATATCTGCAGGTATTACGCAACCGTCCGTTCTTTGTCTTGTCCGCGTCTGAAACGTTTCCGCTGGTAGCAGAGTCGTATGCCGTAGCGAACGATATACCTTGTATGGTTGAACACGGTGAAGCATTGCCAATGCTCTGACTGTACAGACATTTACATTCTGCTGATTGTTTCAGAATGCATAATCAGTAGAGACAGGAAAAAACAACGAGTTCACTGACCTGTAGACCAGCCTCCAAGAACATGTGTGTATTCAAGCAGACATTATCTGCTCACTGGCTGCTCGATGACGCAGTGATATGAGCCTGCATTTAGTTGCTTCTGTACTTTGGCTAAACCACTTACAGGGAGTGTCAGATAAATCACGGACCAATTGCGAAAGTGACACGAATTTACAGTTGCTGGAATTATAGCTTGGGGCCAAAAGAAAACGCGAAATTTCAGGTCTCTAAAAATCAGACTGTCGAGCGGAACTATAGCCTAATTGTCTTTGCAGTCCGACTTGACGAAGGCCTTTTGCCCAATAAGAAGAGACCAACAAGTTTCACGTTAATATTTGGCGACAAGCTAGAACAAGGACGCCCATCTTACAGATTGTAAGGGGTGTCCAAGATCATAATATATGCTTATGTCAACAGGAACGGATATAGTCTGTGTATAAATTTGCAGCCACTGGCATATTACGAAACATGAAACCGCGTAGATGACGATTTCTTGAGGATGCATTAATGACCACTCCGCGCCAAAAAGTATTAACACAGTCATTAATGCATCCTCAAGAAACTTGTCCAACTGCGAGGAAAGTGTTTTGCAAAAAGGCCTCAATTTCTGCATTGCTCCACGACATATTCCTGTCCTTGACATAGTTTCATCCGTCGAGAGCGCAATATATAAACTCCCTGCAGCTAAACAAGACGAATTTCGCTGGACTGTGCGCACAGCGATTACCTCAGCTGGCTCACCAAAACCAAATATCTCTTCTGATGAACTCAAAGCCATCAAAACTCTGAAATCCGGACCCTGACATTGTAATCCTTCCGGCAGACAAGGATCGTGCTACTGTGGTACTAGATAAATCAGACTATAACAAAAAAAATCACAGACCTGATGACCACTGAACAATACACACATCTTGAAAAAGTCCCCACTGCCAGCATCGAGCGAAAAGTGTATCAAACTTTGAAAAAACATCAAAGCCACCTTCCAGATAAAACGAGATCGGAACTGACGCCACACAGCAGTAGATCACCCCACATATATGGTCTTCCAAACATCCATAAGCCCGACATGCCTCTGCGCCCGATCATCAGCTGCTGCAATGCTCCATGCCAAAAACTATCAAAATATCTCCTGAAAATTGTTGAACCCCTCGCAGGCCAGACACCAACTTTTGTCAAAGACTCTAGTCATTTCATATCCATAGCCAAAACTTTGAAAATATAAAACACTGATGCCCTAGTGAGTTTTGATGTCCAAAGCCTTTTCACCAATGTACCTGTGGCTGAAACTCTCAATATTGTCAAGGCCAAGTTGGAAGCTGACCCAACTCTAAAGGACAGAACAACAATACCAATTCCATCCATCATGGAAATGATTACCCTTTGTGTCACCACGACATATTTTCAGTTTAATGACTGTTTCTACAAACAAACAGACGGCATGGCAATGGGCTCTTCACTTTCACCATTCATTGCGAACATGTTCATGGAGAATTTTGAGCAGGAAGTACTTAGCAAAAGCAATACCCCTCCTAAAATCTGGCTTCGTTACGTAGACGACACTTTCACTATCTGGCAACATGGATTTGAAACCCTGGAGGAATTTGTGAACTTCCTAAACTCATTGAGGCCATCAATCAAGTTCACATATGAAACAGAAACCAATGGCAGCATTCCTTTTTTGGACGTACTAGTTAGCAGGGAAAACAGCAGTCTGGAAACTAAAGTATACAGGAAACCTACACATACAGGCCAATACCTACATTTTGCTTCCAAACACCCTAAAAGCACAAAAACTGGCATAATTCGCACACTAGCTAACCGAACTGAGATTATTTGTTCCAACACGAAATCTGTACTTATAGAACACAACCAAATAAAAAAAGAACTCACAGCCAATGGTTACCCGGCAAAAACCATCAAACAGCATATGAAACATAACAGAACACTTAAACCCACAGAAACCAAAAAACCAGCAGGAACCCTAGTTATTCCGTATGTTAGAGGCCTTTCGGAAAAAAATAAGACGCCTGGGAAATAAATACGGACTTCGAACACCATTCCGATCCAAATCCACTATCAAAAGTATTGTCACCAGGGTAAAACCAGCCACTGAAAAACTACAAACTCACAACTGTGTATATCAGATTCCCTGCGAATGTGGTCATATGTATATTGGAGAAACTGGCAGAGCTCTTTCAACACACATCAAAGAACATAAAAACAATTGCAAGAAAGGCGAAACCCAAAAATCTAGATTGGCCGAACATGCATGGGAAAATAGCCACAAAATTCTTTGGGAAGACTCGAAACCACTTACACAAGAAACTGACAAAATTAAAAGAAAAATCAAAGAATCAGCCTTTATTGTTAGCAATAGCAATATTTTCAGTCAACAGAGTATTGAATTAAAAAAAAATATATATATGTGGATCCCATTGATTAAGAGAGAAACAACTTTACAGCACAAAACAAAGACACACACTCAACCCATCACAACCAATCAGAGTCAATGTATGCTGCGCGACCAATCAGGAGACAGCTCGTCTCCCATTGGCTGAGCAGGATAAGTGGGCTTACCCTATATAAACCCATGGTTTTTCCAGTCTCATCAGTCGCACTCGTGTTCCTGAACCCTGTGTGTCTACCTGATGACGGGAACAGATTCCAGTTCCCGAAACGTCGTAACACTGTCTGTCTGGAAAATTACTGTGTTTTGTCTCGTCTCTTTATTGTGTCGTTTGTCTTGTCTGTATATGTCTGATATCTGTTGCATTTTGTCTCGTCTACTTGTTGTGTTCTTTTGTTATTTTTCTGTTCGTGTCTGATATCTACTGTGTTTGTTGTTTCGTCTCATCGTTGTGTCGCATGTTTTTTTGGTTTTTATTTTATTTGTTTTTAATTTCATTTATTATCTGTTTGTCCCTTGTTTTTATTTGACCCGATTCCATCTTGGAATTTCATGTTGTGTTTGTATCTTGCTGACTAAGCATACTCTGCTTATTTTATGGTTTCTTTTATTTGTTTAGTTTTTCTTTGACAGTCGTTCAATTTTGCAATGGAGTACGTCCAAGAAACTGAATCTAGTCATGAACTCCCATTGCACAGTTCTTTCAAAGATCTTACTGAAACAAGTCTATGCCAAATTCTTTTCGCCGAAATTAAGGTGACCGTACAAATCAGTCACCCAGATGAATGACTTTGCATAGAAAGTACAGACCACTGAGTTCATAGAATTTACTCTGTCATATATAGGTAGGGACCCCTGTTTTTCGCGAAGAGAATTTTGCCCCAGTTTGTTTCAGTGACTTACGTGCACATCTGCGAATCTGTTCATGGTTATTGGCAGCGTGTCTGTGTCTATAATTTGACTGAGCCAATTACAATAACGTTCCTGCAACACTGCACGTCTGTGATTTGCCGGTAGAATTTCAGGGCTTGTAAGAGTTAAAATACCCAACCACTGACCACGAAGTACAACTGCAAATGTGCACGTAAATGAATGAAACAAAGTGGGGCAAAATTCTTTTCGGGAAAAACAGGGGCCCTTATATATATACATATATATATAGGATAATAACATCTAAGTGCGGTGATAATGTACGGTAAAACGATCACTTGTAAATTGGCTGTATGAATATACGTATAGAGGACGTTCGAGTCCCAAGAAGTGCGGAAGCGATAAGGACGAGACAATGCGTGCATCAAGCCTCACCCTAGCCTCTAGGCGCAAGTCTCTGAACTGCAGACAACTCGCATCTGCGAGTCATTCAGTGGTAATATTTCATTTCATGACCTAATATTTGAGATAAAGGTATGTTGCACACGTCTATACATTTTAATAGATTCTGCGTTAGTAGTTACATACCTATATTACCGCGAAAACTCCCATTTTCGTCATTTTCGGCCGCTAGAAAATACGCTTTAATGAGTAGTGGACAACCTGAGATGTGTATACACATGTGTAACGATCTTTGAATGATATTCCGAAACAGACCTCACTAATGCGCGGTGAACAGTTTTCGAATAATCTGGTAACGGCCTAAACTCTGCGCACCGCTCGGCAGCCCGGGCAGACGGCCACCTTAAGGGCGCGGTCTACAGCAATTTTCATCAACATGAGTTTATATTTTATTTGTACTAGATATTATTTTCCTTATTTAGACACAAAATGTGACTAAATTCGGCTCTTATGAAATTTTTTTGTCTGTCATAGTTTTCGCGTAATGGCCCGTTAAAGTCCAAATTGGCATGTTTCCGTTTTAAGGACGACACTAAAACCAACTGACACATCAAACTGAAAAAAATCACAGTGGATAAAGACGTTACAGGCTACAATGTCACGCAAATAAAAACAAAGAGTATTATTTTTATATATTTAAATGAAAATGCTGAAATTTTAAATAAAAATTTGAAAAATCCAATAAATTTTTTATAATACAAAAATATTTTATTTTGTGGTTTAACGTAGGTGAACTTGTAGCCTACAACATCGTAATTGACTGTGAATTTTTCAGTTTGGTAAGTGAGTTGGTTTTAGTGTCGTCCTTAAAAAGGAAACACGCAAATTTTGGCTTCAACGAACCGTTACGCAAAAACTATGTGAGATAAAAAAAATTTATAAAGGAAACATTTAGTCACGTTTAGTGTCTAAAGCAAGAAAAAAATAAGGCTCGGAATCAGTCGCCATATTAGGTTATTTTATGTTACGCTCTTATGAAACTATGCGAAAATAAAACGTAAAATTTGTTACCATAATATCAATTCAATTTACCTTGCGCTACAATAAAAACATCGCAGTTGAACTTTTAACGTATACGTAAGTTGTAATCAGTCGAGCAAATTAAGAATATAAAAAATTGCTCGACTAATTACGGCTTAAATATACGTTAAAAGATCAACTGCGATGCTTTTATTGTAGCGCAAGGGAAATATAATTGATATTATAGCAACAAATTTCACATTTTTCTTCTCAGAATTTCGTAAGAGAGAAAAATAAAATAATGCAGTATGGCGACTGATGCCGAGCCTTAAAGCATTATTTTATTCCTATCAGCGGCTCTCTTTCTCAGTTCCACAACTTTTAAAATACAATCAGCTGTGAGTGAGTAGAGTGAGTGCTTAACAGTATATATATACGTAGATTTCACTGAACGCAAAAGTTAACATATGAGTCCAAAATAAAATAATTTTGTGAATATGTAGAGTCCCAGAAATTTTGCTAATTCACTCCAGAAAACATTTTATTTCGAACTCACGTACACCTTCATTACTTCTGCGGTTGGGTCACTGTTACAGAAGCTCTTACTTGACGAATGTGAACCAAAGGCAGGCCTGTATGAAAACACTCACTAACCTTGGCATTACGTACAACTAGCCACTTACTGGAGAAGCAGCTGAAGACAGCGTATGTACACAGGACTGTGTGTTTAACGACCAGCCGGGTGGTCACTGAACCTGCGAAGTTTCTGGCTTTCTATATTAATGTATTCTTGACAAGCTGCTGCTCACAAGTGCTTCCTTGTTTCGTGAAATGCCTATATACATAATTTCACTTTCCTAACTACCCGTATGTATCGCCCATACAAGTGAAGCGTTTGTCTGGAAGCTGCGCTGTACAGCAATTGTGGCACTGCTCTACTGAAAGGGAGGCAGAGAAAAGTGATGATTAATCGGGGATGAAAAGGGGGCGGTGTCCCCTGGAAAGCAATTTCAATCACTTCCACAAATTAAACCGTCGTCATTCCAAGGGTTGGTTGTAGCGGAATGGAGGGTTGACATCCCCTCCAGTTGTGCACCCTCGTATCCACGAGCAGGTTTTTACTGGGTGATTATCTTCAAGAGCTGAATTGCTGGAGGGGAAGCGGGCGTACGGAGAAATCGGAACGAGGCAGAGAGAAGCAGGGACCGACTCCACTTCCTCTCCGCGTTTTATTCGTGGGTTCGCCCATCTCTCTGAATGGCTGGAAGTTTGCTCATGCGCAACTTTCTTTGGTCGTGACTCACATCCAGAGTGTATGGAGCCGCCTGTCTTCTGACTGAAGTATAAAAGCTGTAATGGTTCACGTCTTTTGCTGGAACTTTGATAAGCAACATACCATTTCTCCCCACAAATGACAGGATTATAAATCATTTACACTTACGACTACAGCCACGAGATAGTTGCGAAAATATTTTGCAACATTTTGTTTCAATGTCTTGCATCACATCTATTGCTCTTTAATTGTTGTTGGTGGCGTGTCTTTGTTGAGACACGTCTTTCATTTAACTACACCGACACCATACGCCTGTTATTTGACAGTAGAACCACAAGATAAGTGAGAGTTAAATCATCCAATCACTGGCCATGAATAGATACACTGGTAAATCGCGGGAAAAGTTGATTATTTGCTAAGCTCCAACATGCTATGTATAACACTGAAGGTATTGCACCTATATTGACTATTATTTATATGAAGCACTGTGTCCCTCTTCAACAGACTCAATTAGAACTGTACAGTTTTAACGCAGAACGTGTGTGATTTGCCAGAAAACTGTTCACACGTGTCACGATTGACATGCTACAGTTTATTGGAGACTACATTTAATATTTTCGCAATTTTCCACTGTCTCTAACCATGAAGCATGGCTGCATATGAGTACACAAGACATGGAAACTAAATTGTGCGAAAATAAATCGTGGCTGTAGTAATGACTTTTAGTTAACAAAGTTTTCTATACACGAATATTTTAACTCTAAATATGGTAAACGTTTTATCGTACTTTCACAAAACAATTGTTTGTAATATGGTTTCCAGTTTCATTGTAGCAATTTTAATTATTTTTCAGTGAAAGTAATTCCAATATTCGGTACGTAAGAATTATATTTTTAGTCCGCCGAAAGTAATACAACTCATTATCCTAGAGCGAGACGCTTTTCCTTTCCGGATGTCAAAATTGCACAGTGAAAAACCACTTGAAGTTATTTTCATGGCATGAAAAGGTAGCAAATAACTTATTACATTTAGCGAAAAATTAATAGACTAGAGTAATGAAAAAATGGTATTTATTGATCATGTCTCCACATATGACAAGATAATAATAATACACTGAAAAAAAAATGTTTCAGACCACCAAAAAATATTTTGTTTTAATGGACATCACTATTTTTTTGTGGTGACCACTAAAATTTTTTTCCTGCGCCTTTTAAAGTTTTGTTGTGACTATAAGAAATGAAAGATGGGTGAGGTTCATATTGTAATACTTTTCAGAAACGTAGCCTAAACAAATACTTGCTTCCTATTGTTCATAAAACTTAAACAATCACACTAACATCTGCACTTATTTCGATGAACGCCTCTAGGCATAGTTTGTATTTTACGATATATTAAAAACACTAAAAAAATAACTCCAATGGCTAATAAGTAAGTAGGTGTAAAACTTTCAATTTTAAGCTTAAAGTAATTTGAAGTAAATTATGTAATTTAACTATTTGTGGAACATTAAATAAGCTTAGACATTTTTTACGTAATTTCTTAGATGCTAAAATGTTGGTATTTTATGAACACTTACGGAAGTATCTAGGTGTTTGATGAAAGGCCGTGTAAAACATGCATGTAAAAATATGTTCCATTAACAATGCCGCAATCCACATGCAGAAATCAGCACAATTATTATAAAAGGTTTTTGTTTTTAGTAAGAGACATAGTTATTAATTATGTACCAGAATTATACTACCGTGTACTGTAATTTTTCACCGAAAGTTATAGGAAAACGTCGCACCCATACCATAGTACGTTAGGGACAACTCCCATAAACTTGTGGATTAAAATTAACGTTTATTTTCGGTTACAAGTACTTGGAAATGCAAAGAGATTTTACGACCTCCCTAGATTTATACATGCCGGAACATTAATCATAGAAAGTCGATTGGAATTTGTGAAGTATGAGTAAGTAATACGTAGCGTTTTCAGCAGGTCATCAACTCATTTTATGTCGAAGTGAACCAAAGGAAATACTGCTGAATTTGTTCTGTAGACAAATCTGACGTAACAAATTTAGTTTTTCACTTATTTTTATTCCACTTCTTCAAACTTAAAATCCTCCTGTTTAACCTTCTTATTACATACGTTTTGAAACAGGGACAGTTCAGTTTTTTATAAATTATTACGATAGTTATACCTAAGAGAAGAAAATATAAACTTTCCAGCACTTGAGTTGTCTATTTGTTTTCGAAAGAAAGTTAAAACCTATTAATATTTGTTTAGTAATATTATGAAAAGAATGAAAACTTGTCTCGTCTTCCTAACACTTTGCAGTTCGCCAACTAGAGTAAACTTGCAACGAAGTATGATTAACGGCGCCGTATCTCGCGACGCGGTCGTTGAAACGACCATATCTGACGACTGCGTAACTTATGCAAGCACATTAACTTCCACATGACTCACTATACTTTCCTTTCTCTCTGCTTGTATCTCTCTTTCTGTTCTGTCCTCAGAGTTCATTCTCGTACGCGCGACGAAGTCCGTCAAATATCTTGTACTGAAATGACAAGCTTCACGATTTATTCATTCCCCAGTTATGAAAAAGTAGCATTCGCTTTCACATTTAATAGCACCAGAGTTTGTTATTTCAAAACGCGTTCATTTAAAAACTGATATACTGCGAAGAAGAATAAAAGGCATGGGACGTAAAAAAATTAATATTTCATTTCAGCACAAAATGCAAGCTACTTTGCGTAGCGTCACATCACATAATTTGAACGCGAATGAAATTATTTATTTTTAAAAATTGTACTTACGAAACATAAAATTCCCTTTTGTAGTTTTCAGTATTTGTTTCATGTTACCGTCGATAACAATTCGTGAGTGCGAACGACAACGTCCGACACGTTTTCTACGTACGAAAATCGGGACTGACGTCACGACTGAATGAAGTGAGAGGAAGAAGGCTGACGCTGAGAGAACCCAGCTTCCCTATATAGGATCAGATATTGTTTCACTTAGCGAAATGCGAAGGATGAATACACTTACAAAATTATATTTACGTTTACAAGTATGACCACGAGAAATGCATTTACCAAAACAACTCCGTATAGAACTACTAAAGATTTGCTAGTAACCTTCTTTCCAGCGGCAACGTATTTCACACGTCTTGTTTCAGAAAATCCGTTCCAAAATTTTCCTGGTGAACCTCAGCAGCTGAACGCCCGAACATAACATCTGTCCACATGTTTAATGCTAGAACTTCGGATTTAGTATGGATGTAGTTGTATCGTTCTCAAATGTGATGTAAGGTAGTAGCTATGTTCTAGAAACCATTATGTCAGTATTGTCATCCGGTAGCATTTTAAACGTCGAACTAATATTTATAATTGTAAAGCAACACCGTCGAAGAAACCCACCCAATTGTTATAAAAAAAAAATACATACCAGCATTTACCTGGAGTGATTTCGGAAAAACCACGGAAAGCCAAAATCCGGATGACTGGTGTCAGGACTCAAACTCGGGTACTCCCGAATGAGTGTCTTACGTCTTACCGTTGCGTAGCATTTCTAGGTTGGCCACAACGTGTACGTGTTGATGAACGTGACTAGAACGAAGAGAAAACTACGAAATTTCACTTAAACCGAACTAATTTATGGACGTACGTCATTGCGAACGAATGTTGCCGAGTTGCAGAAAAGCCTCAACGTAATACGAAATAAAAAACGCAATTTTAAAATGTCGATAATTTCGGAAAGGGATAGAGTCGTATGCAGAAAGACGGCACAAAAAATAATTCCGAAGTCGTATACAAAAAGACGACACAAAAACATAATAAAAACAATGAAATTAAACCAAAAAGAAATACTCTAAGGTGTAGATTTGTCATTAATTTTGTCGAAATGTTTCATACTATTTTCTTAACATATCCCGAACCAATTCTCTTTGTATTCTCTTTGCCCTAACTTATTTTAGATTGTCAAGTGGTTTAAAAAGCAATCTTTACGGCGCCATTGGTCACAAGCTGAATTGATTAAACATTTAAAAGTAAATGATCTGCTGTGATTTATTATTATCAATTTAATCAAGAATTAAAATTTACTTAATAAATTGCAATTTTTCAATTAAAATTTACTTAATAAATTGCAATTTTTCAATTAAAATTAGCAGCATGAATAAACTAAGTCATTTATTACGATTGTACGATTTGTTTGATTTCCCAAGGTCCTGAAAATTTTCCCAATTTTATCGATCTGTTTTTTGCACTAGATCTGAGATCTCTAGCGGCTATCATAGTGAGTATTAATTATAGTTAGACATAGTGGTGGCGGAAGGTATGCTTAAAAGGAGGAAGGGGTGGGGGCAGGAGAGTTGACAGAAATTTTTTCCGAGTTTTTTCCTTTAGGGCCACGATTTTGTCGCGAAAAGATTTTTGACCCACTTTGTTTCAGTGACTCACGTGCACATCGGCAGCTCTGTTTCAAGGTTATAGGCAGCGTGTCTTTGTTCAGACGCGTTTCTCATTTGACTGCACCAATCAGAATAAGATTATTGTGAGTCTGTACGTCTATAATTTGCCAAGGCAAGTGAGAGTAAAATCATCCAACCACAGACGATGTAGCAGAGCTGCAGATGTGCACATGACGCATCGAAACCAAAAATCTTTTCGCCATAAAATCGCGGCTCTACAGCTATAATGACTTATTGAAGCGAAGGGTCCTCCTCCGGGAAAATTTGGATTTTAGTGTGTAAATTGGTGCCATTTAAGTGGATTTCGAGTCTAAATATTGAGCATGCAGCTGTCAGAAATTGTAATATTTTTAAATATTAGTTTTCTAAAAAATTGCACGTAGCTTTAAATAGCCACTAAAACTTAGGGTGGGTACAAATGCCTATACTGTCCCTCGCCTCTATTTCAAGGAGAGGGAGAATTTTGCTTGTCCCCCTTCCACCGCCAATAGTAAGAGAGATCCTCACCAAAGCTCATAGCATCAGAAATTAAGTCCTCGCTCTTTGGTTTTGCAGTGGTTTCGAAAATATTTTTTAACGCAAATTAATACACATATCAAACATTCATTCTTACCGTTTTTAGACTTATATATCATCGTTTGTATCTGAATTTTTCTGTTGAAATACACCATGTGGATTTTTATATTTTTGCCCCTGAAATATCACATACTTTGTGGTCAAAATAAGCCAAAATGAAGTTAAATAATTTTTTGCTAGTAAACGGTAGAATATTTTAAAAAACGCTCTGACAAAATTGTGTATCGTACAGTGGCGGATACAAGGGGGGGTGGAAATCCCCCCCAAGAGCCCTACCTTGTATTAGAAATGTTATACTTTTTATTCAATCTGTTGAAAATGCAGTAGGTGTTACGAACTTCGCAATATAGCCTATTCTAAGAAACTGATTGTAAAATCTTTGAAAATGTTCCAATTTGTGTCTGTTGTGTGTTAAAGATTAACGTTCAAAGTCTTCTCAAAGTACATCATTTTGTGTCTTAAAATCAAAATTTTTCCATGGGAGGAACCCCTGACCCCCCGTTTTAAATCGGCTTACCGGTGCTAGCAAAAATATATTTCCTTCCCCCCTCAATTCCATTTTGGTTTCGCCCTTGGTATTGTATGACTGTAAAGAGTCTCAAATTTTTTCAAAGCATTTGGTTACACAATATTCCATTATTTTGCAATTGATTGAAATAAATGAAATACCATGGCTTTCAAAGTGACCATTTATTTTTACATAATAACCCCTTAACCAGTTCAGCCACGCTCGAGTACTAGTGTTCCAACAGTGTAATATTACGCCATGGACTTGAGCGCTTGTAACTCGTATCTAACAAGCTAGACATATGAAAATCAACAGTTCAATACCCAGAGGCCCACAAGCCTTCCACGAATTATAACAACTCCAGGGGAAGGAGTCGGTACAATGGAGGCTGAATTCTTGCTGGCACAGGATCGAACATAACTTGCGTCTTTTTTTCAACACGTCCGTGATTGTGGACGCCGTAACTAAAGGTGTATGACACAATCTTTAAAAATATCTAGTGCTAAGGGCTCCGCCCAACTTGAGAGATTTTGCGCATTTGTGGCTCAGCTGACGGAGCTATAACGGCAAACATTAAGCTCGCATCAAATGCCGTGTGGCCAAAAAACGAGCCAATCTCCGAACTAGCGCGCAAAATTCCGCCCGATGCATTTATACTACGGGGCTTTAAGAGGTGACCATAGCCTATAATTTGATTGGTAGAAAGTCTGTATGGGTCATTTGGGATAAAGTGAGCACTAAAAATTTAACCTTTGAAAAATATCACTAGCCGTTACTGCATATTATAATTCAACATTAACTGTAATTGCCTTATTGCTTGTATGGTTGGTAGCGAATTTACGCAATGCAGTTCCATGTATTTTCCTGTTTAAATTCAACAATACTGAAACAAAATCAACCGAAATCGACGTATTTGTAACTTATATAATAAATAAACACTTTTGTTCAACTGTATCGATCCATACTGACTGCACATTTCATCTTACACGCACAAACATCATGTGACGTGCCCAAAGAGGTTAGATATTTCCCGGCTGCAGCCGTTACGCGCGGAATGATACGAATTGGCTGAAAATATAACTCTAGCGGGGCCTGTTTTAGTGCTCACTCTATCCCGAATCGCCTATAGAAATGTTCAGTGCGTGAATGTGAGTATCGTATACAATTCTGTTAGTACATTTAAAGGCATGACAGTGTGGAAAGGCCATGTTTAGCAATGTTGGAGGGCTTTGAAACAGTGTTTTTAATGAGCATGGTTAGTGATGGTTGAAGATGATTAGAGACCGGAAAAATTTGCTAGCCTCCAATGTGCACTCATGCAAACAGCAGCTGTTCATTAGCTGCTCGCTGACACATGATTTGCACTGAGTTAAATTTGTACTATTGGCTCAGCAATTTATAAGTAAGTCAAGGACCAATTGTGAAAGTGACGCGAACATACAGTTGATGGAAATTTCAACACACGTTCAGCTTATTATATTTTTATTATCTTTCTCTTATACGATACGTAAAGCTGTTGCCCTACATGACTGAGCCAATAAGAATCCCGCTATTGTAATATTTGATGCCTGTTATTGGTCTATAGACAGCTACGTTGTGTCAGTCGTATCGCCTAATAATTAGAGACATGCAAAATTCGCGTTATCATCTGGTAGCAGACTAAACTTCTCTTTTCTATACATAACAGAACGTAATCTGCGATTCAATTGGCCACGAACTTTTATGTGTTGTCATTTACGTATGTTACGACTTTGCAGAACATAAAAAAAATTGCTCGACTGATTACGGCTTAAATATATGTTAAATGTTGAACTTAAATGCTTTCATTGTAGCGCAATGTGAATAGAATTGATATTATAGTAACACATTTAACACTTTTCTTCTTAGAATTTCATAAGAGCGAAAAATAAAATAATTCAATATGGCGACCGATGCCGAGCCTTAACGATGACATGCTTGTCCGAAGTATGTGCTTTTTTCGTACATTGGCACAATAGGCACGTGTGGAATACTTTCGTTAAAAAAACGCATTTTTCCGTACGTTAGAACGTATTTGAAGCACGTGGCATGCGGCACCCTTAAGGGAGTGTGTTAGACAATTTTTAATGTATTTTCAATTTTCGATCTATAACTAGGGTCAGGAAAATTTCGCGAATTGACTGACCTGCATGTTAGAATCAACTATCTTATGCATACTCAAGCCCGACCGTTTGTCCATTAGCTGCTGCTTAGCGGAACAACAGAAAACGAATAAATATACGGGGCTCGGTATGCATAGTAAAATGTATTCTAATCTGTCGGTCAATTAAATCGAGAAAATTGCTTGACCCTAGCCATAACTCTTATTCAAATTGTACTATCGAAATTTTCTCTTCGACAAAGCAAGGATATATTCTTAATAGACCGCTTGACATAAATAATAATGGAATGTTTCATTAATTTGACATGCAGAATCATTGTAAGGAAGTTATAAATTAAATTTCAAGAATTATTTGTCAATGATTCCGCTTGACAAATTAATAAAATATTCCATTATTAATTATATCAAGCAGTTTACCTAGAATATATCCTATGCTTTTTATATAATTTTTTTACGTGCCCTCGAACAGCACGTGGCCTTAGTAGAGTAACACAATTGAAAGGGGGAAAGAGTCGGCCAGAGTCTGTTTCTGAAGGAACCATTCCAGCTTTCGCCTGAACTGACTTCAGGAAATCCTGGGAAACCAATGTCAGGATTGCCGGAGCCGGGGATCGAACTCGGATCCTCCCGAGTTCGATACCACTGCTCCGCCTCGCTCGGTCTATGCTTTGTCGAAGAGAAAATTTAGATAATACAATTTGAATTAATGTTATCG
>PNEQ01047133.1:150004-176955 GCA_003012365.1 Medauroidea extradentata
AAAAAAAAAAAAAAAAAAAAAAAAAAAAAAAAAAAAAAAAAAAAAAAAAAAAAAAAAAAACGTAATTGTAAGCCACACGGATGTGAGCTGCAGAGAATGTGGTAGTATATTCTGTCCATGGCTGTTTGCTACCAGCTGTTCCGGCACAAGGAACGTGGAGATAGTTATCGGGTTATGCAAATGAGCGGCAGTGAACTAAGCAGCGACCACGGACGCAAAGAGAACAACAATTACTCGCCAACACGAACGTTATTCCCACCGCGAACTTACACGTGCCGTCGGCTTCAGCGCTATCTCCCATCCCTGTATTCTCACATCAGTAGCTTTGTTCAGAGCAGGGCCCCGTTATACCAACACTCTGGCATCATTGCCTTCCCGAGCCAATTATCCTTCAAGATGGGGCTGGCTGAATTTACAAGCTGGCGTGGCACTGATTTTTTCAAAGGCGCCGCGGAGGCTGAGTGGTCTGACCACTCGACTACCACCAAGGGCGACCCGGGGTCGGTCCCCGGATTTTCGCGTGTGGAAATCGTGCCGCGCGATTTCACCAGTCGAAGTTTATAACTGTGGAAAGACTAAGGGCGACTCAGGCACGTGAACTGTGTCTGACCCTAGCCTCTAGGAGCAAGTCACTGAAATGGCTCGCAGTTTCTTGCCTATAGTGAGTTCGCTCATATAAGACTTTCAAGAGTGACCCTATAACTTTATGAGTCGAGCATAAATGTATGGTACACGCCAATACCTTTGTAAATATTCTGCACCTGTAATGGAACGAAAAACATTCCCCCCCCCCCCCCATTTGAACCGCCAGCAATTACTGGGGGACTTGAAATGAGCATGCTAATGTGTAACGATCTTTGACTACAATTTATAAGCAGATATAACTCACAAAAGTTGATCTGCTGTAGCTCTGCATACCACTTGACATGTGTATGAGTCCAACTCAGTGGTGTCAGAATTTATGTCAATAATTTACACATGTTTGTATTGCGTACGAAATTTTCTGTAAGACATTTTTCGACTGGTTTTCTTTAAAACTGTTAACATTAATTAGGCCTATCATTAGCAACAACGATCGCTGAACTTTATAAGAACAACTATTACCTATGTCAATTTCTTACTATCTACCAACAAGAGCATGAGCCAAAAACTAACAACGTGTACTACAAATCGTTTTTTCAACTCAATACCTAGGTCCAGTTTATCTATAAAACATAAAACAAACCTAGCCTCAGGCCCGTATTACAGACAGAATTTAATGCAGAATTGGAAGAATTCACTTTTTTTTTTTTTTTTTTTTTTACATTTGCGCTGTTCGATTGTAAACTACCTGTAACGTTTATGTGGACAATTGTTTGTTCTTTTATGATAGATGATTTCGGATTACTGCTTTTTAAACTAACTGTAGCATTTAGGTTACAAGTACATACATATGTGTACTTAGACTTTTTTTGTTGAACCTGGAGCGAGGTTCGTATTTGCATAAACAGGTCTATAATGCGTAGGCTACATTTAATTTCGACGCAAGAAATTAATGAGTCTGTCACGTTTATATAGTATTAACTCCATGTTTGTCAAAAATATCATCTACGATTGCCAACGTTTTATATTTACGTGTTTCAAATTATCTCCCGAAATGTTTACATTTGTATTTCGACGTGTGTTACTGTCTCACGCCTTCTTAATACGAAGTAAACACCTCTTTAATCTCACAGATGTTGATAAGACTCTTCAGCCAATAGCGAACTAAAGATAGAACATAACAGCTTCTTTAAATAAATATACATTTATATTTACGGAGACACGTAGACATTGCTTCTGTCTCCCATCTATAATCGTACTATATCGGCGCCCACAGCCTCCGGCAGCGTTTTAGTTTAATGCAGCCTTGATTGCCGCGAATCTCGCTCGCGAAATGTCTCGTAAAACCGGTTACAATCGCGTTTATCAAGTTGAGTGTTCGTCGCCAGGAGAGGTTCCGAGCTATCAAGTCACCTACGTCACATCCACAACCCCCTCCTGCCCCGCCCAGCAGTCATCAATGAAAGTGGCAACGCTTGTACCACCGGAACGACCCCCAAACATTCGCACCAAATAAAAAATGCCCGGCAATCTTTCAGCCCGAGGAGAAGGATAAAAAAATGTGGGGAGATTGGGAACTGTTGGAACGCGATTGAGGCTATGGCGTCCATTCCTTCCGTCGCGCAGACAATTTTCTCTCGCGGCGTATATTTTTTTACGGTCTTTTATTATTTCTCGCCGGGAAGGGCCTGGCAATAGTAAGAGACGCCTCGGGTTGGCGAAGCGTTTGTTGTTTCTTTCCCCTCCCCTAGTTCCGTTTTCCCCGGCGACGATAACTTTTCATGACTCGTTTCTGAGTGCGCCCTTAACGCGGAAATCCCTCCCAACCCCTTTCAGCATTCAGCTGTTTATTTCTTCGGCCAAGGCTTGCTTGGACTCGGAAGATCTTATACTCCCACCAGCATCAGTAGTAACGCTGCTACCACGAGGCTGACCAATCCTCTCTCTCTCTCTCTCTCTCACACACACTGTCTCTCTTCCGCGCTTCAAAACAAGGTTTCTTGGACGAGATCCAATACGTGATGCGGCCGTAAAACGCAGTCGGCTTCCGGCCAAGATCTCGGCGCAAAACAACCACCGCGTCAGATCCTTCCAAGCCGTACTCGGGCGGCTCCGAACCTCCTGTCAGTCGTAAATCACTCTGGGAAAACAATATTTTTTTTTTCAGCCGCGGTGTTCTAGAGCACGACAGGTAACTATTATTGACTTTTTCGGTGAATGTCAAGCCCCTTTACTCAGGATGTGGCAGTATATCAAAGATCATTTGTCAACATCGAAATATATATATATATATATATATATATATATATATATATATATATATATATATAGGCCTATATATATATATTTAATATTTGAAAGAAGACTTATTCATACTAAAGATGCTGCCCTCAATAACAGTCTTATTTTATTTTTCGTATATATTTTTCTCTATATAACATAACCCTATAATGCATCTCCATCACCACATGCATTCTTGTTACATTTGTAAAGTATAGTTCAAAATTTTACAGCCCTAGTACCCAATGGAAATCATTATGGTATTTGCCCCCAGACATAAAAATAAACCAAATTTTGAATTTACATCTCACAGCTAACCACGGGCTAGAAATATCTCCGTTTACGCCATAGGAAAACTACTGTACCTGACTACCCCTGCTTGTGTGGAATCAAACCCAAAGCATCACGACACAATTCCATAATATTTAGATAATCTCTAATTTGTATATGTTTGTCAATTGTTTGATTGTCGGAGGTACTAATAAATTGTTTCCTACATGCCTAGTCCTGTAGCAATATTCTCATCTCCTCGTTGCAGAATATATTGCTACAGGAATATAATATGTGAAAAATTGAGCAGGCAGTTCCGTGTTATTTTTTTTATAAAAATACACTGTCCAAAATCTTTCTAAATACAGCATGCGACACTTGCTGTGCTTCAACTTATAAATAGAACAAATGTTTAGCATTGTTGCTATACAAGTCTGATAACGTTAGTTTATAACTGACTGTTTACTATAAATGTACTGGAACGCTACCAGATGTATGGGAAAAAATTATGTCATAACTATATTACTAACACTCCTTTACATATGTATGCTAAATTCACAAATCAATTTTAACATCGTACTTACTAGTATATAGTTTTCAGGGCGTTGTGAAAAGTAGCCTGTAAGATCGAGTAGCAATGTGGGCCGCAATGGGACGAACAGATATGCCAGTTACCTCTCCCTCATACATAGAAAAGAAAAATTGCCGAGTTCAATCACCTTCATGTTAGAATCCATTGTCTCATATATACTGAAGCCTATATATTCTTTCGTTTCCTGCTGTTTCTGTGAGTAAAGTTGATGAACTAATGGTCGGGGCTTGAGTACACACAGAATAATGGATTCTAGCATGCGGGTTATTGAACTTCCGAAGTTTAATATTCCTTACTAATAAGTATTCCTACAAATTTATCGTTTGTCTCCTTCCTTGAGTAGGATCCATGCTACTGGCAAATGATCAACTTTCCTCATTAGTATCTCACATGTTACTTTATCAAATACTTTTTCGAAGTCTGTGAAATTTTCCCTCATCAACTGACTGCAACAGGACATGTGACGGTTCAAATATATGTGTGTAAGTTTGACTTGTGACCAGCTACGTCAAACTTAATATAACATGAAACCATATCCTTGCTCTCGCCATTGCTCTGGTGTAGGGAACGTCCTTACGGCTGTTTAAGCATCGACATAATTTTTTATATTTAAGTGTTTATATTTCTAACTTTGCGTAAAAAAATGTGATACTCTCACAATACTCGCTCGAAAATATAATGCCTATAGTTTATTTTTTTAACGCACAAACATTTTAACTTCATATAATACGTAATGCAAATTCCATAAAATTTGTTAGTCATAGTGGTATGCGTTGACTCAATTATTTCGTGAAGGCATAGTAGACCTAACTCCACGAAGAATTTTCTCTGAAATTGGACAGTTAGCTCTTATTCAATCAGTATTTAATGTTGAATATTTTTTGCTTTCAATTTTGTAATAAAACTTAGAACTGTAACCACATGCAAACCTCTTAAATTTTTTCCATAAATATTTTTTTATCGAGTACTAGTGTATGATTAAATTTATTCTTAGATGTGGATTAAGGTGGTAGTATAAAACTACTTTGGAATTTCAGTTGCAAAAATATAAACTATCAAACTACTAGTCACTCAAAGAATTTGAAAATTACGTTAATTTTTTTTCACAGTAGATGTTTATTAAAATTAAAATATTACAAATGCCCTTAAGGTTGCTCCATTGATAGATTACGTTTGTGTGGGTATGACACAAAATCGAATGCTGATGACAAGCTTATGTAATGCGATATCAACTCCACGCGAAAACCGCTTAACTGACGTAAAGTGCTTTGTTTTTATTTTTCATCGTATCATTATGTTTGTCGGAAGAGTGTTTTTTTTAATTCCAACGAATGTTCATACTTTTGTGCTTTTATAATCCGTTATATATTATCCCTGATAGGGCAGTCTGAAAAAATCTCTTTCTTGCGAATTTGAGGGGTTCTAGAATCATGATTCTATTTGACGTGTTGTATTTTTAACTTTGCAGTGATATAGTCTGCAGTGAGTGTTCTTTCCCTCGACATAAAAATGCAATAAGTATGTCAAAATTTCGCCAAGAAAAGAATGACCAAGCCTCGCAGCATCAAATTTTAAGCGCTTACAAAATCTCTTCCACTCTTTCTCCATTCTTTCAAGGTGGCTGCTTCGGTTAACGTATTTTGTACGTTAGAGGCCTAGAAGTGCAGGATAGGTAAGGACGAGACAGTATGCGCATCACGCCTCATTCTAACCTCTAAGCACAAGTCACTGAACTAGTGTGCAATCTTCTCGCCGACACCTAGAGTCTATAAGACATTCAGTGGCGACCCTACCATTTTATGACTTAATATTAAGAGTGCGCGGTAGATAAATAAACGCTGAAAGCATCAATTGATTTCTACGCTTTTTTCGAAACCAATGTGGATTAAATACTCAATGACAATCCTAGATAATGGTATTTGCCATCTTCATGATGAGTAAATATTTATCCAGAATTACTAATTAGTTACGCGTAATATCTTGCGCCGCAGTTAAATGCACGAGGTTCCGGCGTCAGAGGTTGTGCCTTAGAATTTCCTAACACTGGAAACAATTTTGTTTAAGACGTTGTCTAAAACTATTGTCTTGGATTGCCGTTGTTTAATCTTCGCAAATTGGCTTCAAGAAACCTACAGTTATAGATTAATGCTTTTAGCGTAGAATTATGTACCACGCCCTCTTAATCATACAGATCTATTTTACACGTCTATACCTTATAAAAGTTTCTGTGCAAAGACTTTCATTCCTAAAACGGACATGAAAAACATCAATTTTTTCGCCTGTTTCGGCCGAAAGAAAACATACTTTAATGAGTAGTAGCAAACCTGACACGGGTATACACACGTGCAACATACTGTGAATGCTATTCATAAGCAGATATCACGTATGCGTGTTGAGCATTTTCTGAAAAATCTTGTATCTGCCGAAGCTCTGTACGACATTCAGCGGCATAAATAATAATTGATTCTTTCATTAGTTTGTCATGCAGAATCATTGCAGGAGAGTTCTCAAAAGTTAACTTATAATTTCCTCGCAGGAAAAATTAATGAAAGATTCCATTATTATTATTATAGGCTATATGTCAAGCAGATTACCAATAATATACCCCATGCTTTGTCGAAGAGAAAATTTTGATAATACAATTCGAATAAATGTTATGGCTCATAAACTGAAGATACAATAAAATTGTCTAACACTCCCCCATAACACTTCCTCTCTTCTTTGCCACCCACAATTTCGCGGCACGTGTGTTTCTCGGCGAAAGAGGGCAAGCGTCGACAGCTGTGGACGTGTGGGCGCTTGCAAGGCACGCCTCGCCCTGTTGCGACCACGCCCCTTGATTACACAATGCCAGGAGATGAAAAAAAAAAAGTAACTGTGACACGACAGCAAGCAAACCAGTCGAGATTGGGAGGGTTTAACGACCATCTCTGGCGTCAGTGGTGTTGCCAGATATTTCTTAATGGGAGGGGGACACACAAGTTTGATGAACTACCGGTTTGGGGCGGGGAGTGTTTGCCAAAGTTAATTTGGCTTGTACAAATGAAGATATTTATCTTGCTATCATTTAAACACTTTAGATTTAAAGTGGAAAACGCAAAACAAATACAAATTATCATACAAAACTTTAATATAAACTCTATTAAATAGTTCGTAAATTTGCCACGCATGCGTATAGGAGCGTTAAGAAAGTAGGTATGGTAGAATTGTTTCCCAGACATCCATAGTAGCACTCCTAATGTATTTTATAAAACAGTCAAATGTATACTGAAGTTACCAGACTTGTATTGTAACAAGTGTAAAAGTTTGCATATTTACAAGACGGAAGTATGGTAACAGTTCCATACTGAGTTTAGGTTAATTACTTCCTAAATATTTTAGGAAGTTTTTTTAAAAGTGAGCAGAAAATAAAACATGTTCTCAGGGGTAGGGGGATTTACAACCTCTGTATTACCCCCACCCTCGCTTCGCCACTGGTGGCAGTTATAAAACATTAACTTCCATATATTTTAATTTTAGTATATCACGGAAAAAATTAAGTTATTAAATCCATTTAAAGGAAAAGTTCTAAGTTTGTAAATAAAAATACAGGCAATTCAAGTGAGTACTTATGTATTCGTGTTGAGATACATTTTCAGCCACATTTAAAACCGTTTCGTCCACTTTACTTAAGAGAAAAATGTTCGTATATACGTCGCAGCAGAACTAGGCCTATACGGGTTGTTTGGAAATATTCCAATAAAATATTTTACGTGCTCACCGTAAACGCCCTCTGGTATACATTGAAACTGAAAACGCCAATCTTTATTTCTGGATTGTTTTTATAACTAAAAAATGCATTTCTCTCATATTTGTAAGCCACCTAAAATGTTTGTTCCGTGATTACAGTCTATTCTGAGATTTTTTCAGCAATAAGACCATTCTGTGCGTGATTTACCACAATTCTGAAGTTTTTAATTTAAAAACTGGTGACATTCAACTTCATATTCTCTTGACCTGTTGAAAAACATTTGGAAAACGTATTTTATTTCTGCCTAGACGAAGTGTCGCTCTTTGTACTTGAAAAAAAAAAAAAAACCGTAGAAATAAAATAGTTTCTTTCAACGAAAAATATAGGCTACGTTAATGGCGTTACAATCTGCAATGTCAGGAATAAAAATTTGAATACATATGGGTCCATTATTTGCGTGTTTGTTCGTACGATGTGAGTTTAACCCGATAATATTTACAATGAACTATTTTTAATTATAAAATGTCGGTTTCAAATATCGTTACAGGTTACATATATATTATTTTTTACTGTGAGTAATATAGTTCCCAAAATTGTATTTCCCACTGTATTAGAGCTATCTCGACAATCTTAAATTAACATGTAGTCAAAGAATCTATGCATAGATAAGCTAGTAGACACAAAGTCATGAGCGTTAATTAAAATCATTGTATGGAGTGTAAATATAATGTATATAGCTAGTTGTCTGCCCACGAGTTTGCCCACATGGAAGTCTTTTAGCATGCCACGCGAGGTTGGTAGTATTATATTAATTTTAAAAAAGTACTATCGACAGGATTGAAAATTGTTAACTCCGTGTAGATTATTTATCAATGGCATTACTTCTCAGATTGTCTGCCTTGAAGGATTTCCAAACATCTGTCTTTCCCCGTGGTAGCCTTTGGTATCCTGTAGAAAACGCTTATTACGTATAACTTTCTAGATATTTACGTAGCATTCTTCTGAAGCGAACAGTGGCGCGATGTATCACGTTATTCTATAAATATGGAGGATTAATAGAAAATAATTTATACCTTTTTTTTTCATCCTCTTAATGGTCAGAATTCGAAGAAAATTTTAATTTTATTCTTAAAAATTTGTATTTTAATACAACTGAAGTGAAAATTTTGACGATATCCACTTGAATTCGAGCTATATCGACGATTCATTAAAACATACTTTTTTCCTCTTTTCATTATTTAGGAATCGAATTTAAGAGTATCCTAAACTTAAATTTAGGATATTTGCGTTTTAATCATCCTGAAGCTAAAATCAAATCTTACTTTGACGGGTTCGATAGATATGAGGAATTAATCGAAAGCACATTTAATGTCTTTTCACTCAGTTAAGGGGTAAATCTCGAAAAATCCTTAAATAATTTTATAAATTTTTATGGTAATCTATTGAAGTATCGGCTTCATTAGAGTGGTCGGTTAGATGCCGGTCTACAGTGCGAGAGGTCCTGGGTTCGAATCCCGGTAAGGCATGGATGCTGTGTTGTGCCTTCACCTCATTTACCCTTATCGGCTATTAACACCTTGTTGTCAAAGGATCGTTAAACCCTCGCCTCACCTTCACCATCCCATTCAAGTGAAATTCAGAACAACGTAATGTTTATAGACATTTGTAGTTGCTAGCGTTTTTGATGAGCTGTTTATAACTTCAACAAATTATGGTAGAATATTCTCAGCAAGTTGTTAATGGAAGAAGTAAACGTTTACCAAGTATATTTCTGTAGTGTTGTAATAAATGCTGGAGTTATGAGTACGTACAAGTCTATGTTAAGCCTTGCGTTATGCTACGCTTTACGTGTAACATCATTTTGAGGAGTTGCTTCTACCACATAATTCTAGATGCTTTATGGCAGCAATAAAAATACTAAAGAAGTTGTATCAAGTTGAGTCTACCACCTTTATGACACGCAATACAAACGCACCTTTCGTTTGTTGAATGAAAATTTTTGCTATCATAAAATGCTGTACATGCCATCTAAGTTTACTGTCCAGTATATCGTTAGCTTGTGTTGAAGCTTGTATTAAATTATGCAAAGAAAAATACTTCGTAAAACTGAGTAAATGTAGGTCTTGTAATATTATAAAATTTTGGTATACAACAAGATAAAATAAAGAAATAATTATAAAGTTTTGTGAAAAAATAATAAGATGAGTAACCAACTCCACAGAGAAAATAAAAAGGGGGAATATTAGGTCTACTGTATCAGTCATTAGCAGCGATTTCCCGGCAATTGTTACCTCCAAACATTTGCGTGTTTTGGAACGGTAAATACCGAGTAAAATTCCGAATGGCGATCAATGAAATGATGAAAAGAGTTACAATAAATTTTATAACGAGGGGGTGCGGAAGGAGATGTGTTGGTGTAAATTCTGTAAAAACAACGCAAGAATAAATGCATACACTAAGAACATGAATATAGTTCACAGTAAAAAAAATCGTACTTTTAATAAGAATAATCTTGTAAACTAAAGTAAAAAAATGTATCAGTACAGGAACTAAACAAGAATATCACAGGTCATTAAAGTGGTCTAATATTTCCAAATACCATTCAGTTGTAAATGATGAAAAATAATTAGAATTTTTCAAAAATGTCTGTACACATACATACATGTTTGTTTATATCCAAGCATTTCCTGCAAAGTTTACAATATTTTTTATAAACTTACAGAAAATATAGTTTCCACAGAATTTTTTGTAGAAGCATAATTCGGGACCTGAATTATAAACGATGCTAACTTCAACTTTGGTGAAATAACACAAAAAATTAATATATTTTTGTGTGTATTTATGTATAGGACTCTACAAAATGTTTCTAATTATATACAATATTTTTACTCCTATTAGTACAACATTTCGAATTGAAGTAAATGCACACAGCATAAATTAAAAATTTTTTGCTAGTTCTGAAAATTTTGAGTTAGCATGGTTTTGAATTCAGGTCCCCAAATTGTATGTAAACGTGCGTGCGCGTGTGTCAGTGTGTGTGTGTGTGCACTCATGTCTGCTTCGCTCGTCCATATATAGACGAAAAGGAGGAACGGGTAAGAAATCTAAGGATACGCCAGCGTGGCAGTATAAAACTAGTTTACGAGTTTCCAAACGACGTCATTTCGGTTCGCCAAGTGTTCTGGTATGATGCGGAAAGTTTTTGACGGCTCCCTGTAAAACTTTTTTAGGCGAAAACTTTGCGGTCTTAATTAAGCTAGGCTGCCATGCTGGGGAGGTATTGCGGCATTGGCTACTTTGTTCATGCGAAGACCACACGAGCTTCGAAGGAAGCACTTCGATATTGTCTCATAGATTTGTGTTACCATAATGTATAATTTGTACCGCAATCTGAACGCGAGTTGACAATTTTAGTATTTCTTTGGACAATTGTGTTTTATATAAATCAATTAATTTGTGTATTTATTAACTAATGTTACCTGTATGCAGATGTCTCTGTTATAGAGTCGTGGTATTTGTATCGGAAATTTCACACCTATATTTTACCGAAGCTGAAACACCAACATTAATATTGGTATGTACTTGATTAACTCACGATATACAGTTTTTCATCTGCTGTTTTGAAAGCAATCATAAAGGTTTCTAAAGAATATGTATATAATGGGTATAGTTTATCTACATATAACGGCAACTAACAGGTTAATTTTATGCAAGAAATATAAGAGGCATTATTTGTGAATATTTAAATTGAAATAACCTTTCAGATATTCTAAATTGTTTATTTTAATGTTCGCGTATTACAATTTATCGTAATAATAACACTCAAATAAAGTTTCTTGTAATATCATTCATTCATTTAGTCTTATTCTGATCTTTTTGTTAAAAACGCACAAAAACACAAATTATTTACATTAATATGTATACATATATGTTCATATAATTTCGTACTAAAGATTATATTCGTTTAATTTGTATTAATAACATAATTTATGCATACTTAATTTTAAATATTCTTCAAAGTAGGCATTTCCTATGATTTTATCCGAAATGCCATTCTGTTTCCGTTTTTCTAGCATTCTCATAGTCAGCATACATAAATAAAATGGATGCATGAAAATATTACAATTTTATATTATTTCCTTTGCTCTTTCTATCTGAGTTCTTCTCCGTATTCAAATGTTTATTCCTGTATATGTTATCTTTAGAGATGATGGTATATCGCGAAAATAATTTGTGCTAACATATCCTTGAAAACACTGTGGTTTCTTGCAGCATGAACGCTTGGGTGATATACGTCTAACAAAACGTAGCTGTCTGCAGACCAATAATATGCATGAATGTTACAACAGCCTTATTCTTATTGGCTCAGACAATTAGAGCAACAGCTCCACGTGCAAACGAAATCCAGTCACATTTTCATAAGCTGAACATACGTTGAAACATTGCAAACAGTCAAGTTTTCCCGCGATAAACCATCATCTCTAGTTTTCTCTTGTTCAGAATTAAATATATGCGACGAGTGTTGTTTTTTTAAAGGCTAGATCGGGTAAAACAGATTTAAGAACAGCACTAGTTTATCGACAGATTTTTCAATGTAGGCCTACTGCATGTAAACTATCAACGTAGCAGCTAACATTTTGACATTTATCCAGTAACCTAAGTCGCTGAACAATTTGAATATATATTTATAATAAAAAAAGGACAAGTCCATGTATGCGGAGGAGGGATAGGAAGGCATGAGTGTTCGTGGGTGATAACTGTGTTTTTAAAATTCTTACAACATAAACAAGCTTATTGATTCACTAACACACAGGCACCTTACGTGTGACTCCTGCAAAGACATTTGCTGTCTGCTGTTATAAATTAACAATACGCAGGCTGATAGATCGTATGTATACAGGTATTCTTAATCACATTATATAACTTTTGTTAATGTTGCAGCTGAGAAAGTTTCATCCAAAGGAATATATATATATATATCTGTGTGTGGAAAATCATGCATGCACAAGAACGTATGCAATCCAGAAAATAATAAGAACGCGGTTTATTGTCAAAATAAAAGTCTATTATTAGGTGGAGGCAGAAATGATTTAGATTTTAATTTGTTAATAACATGGGATAACCAGAGAGCCACGTTTAAGTAAAATTTACAGTAATGACAGACAATGTAATCATCGACACGACTATCGATACTGTGATTCACGACAAACAATTGTCCAGAATTTTGCAAATCACTGGTGTTACTTAGAAATCCAAGCTCAATGAAACTATCACTTTTCTTTACACTTTCCTTACGTGATTAACTCCAATCACCATGCGCATTATTATTAAAGTGACATTTATTTAAAAATGTACCCAAGTTCCTCTTCCACTGCTATAGTTCTGCCAACTGCAGCTAAAAGTATGTTTCGCTAGATTGTTTCATTCGCTAACTAAACTCTTTTACGGACCAGACAGACGATGTATGCAACACCTTCAAAGTTAAAAAATTTTTATTTACAGCCAAGAAAATTTTTTTGAAACTGCTTAGGTAGAGGTGTAAAAAATATTTGTTTTCTTGAAGAAATTTAAAATTATGTATTTAGTATTATAAAATTATTGATTTTTTGTAAGATGTTTTCTTTGATAACTATTATATTTTTATTTCAGTAAGATTATTCTTTTCAATGAAATAAGCTTTAACACACGAATAACCTTACTAGGATACCTCGTAATTATTTTAAGACTAACACAATTTATGTTGTCATTAGTGTGTACGTTAAAAAAAAAACTATTTTGCAGTGATTCATTACGAAATGTATCATTTCTTTGTTGCAAGAAAATGTATGCTGCGGCAAAGAAAGGGTTTTTAGATTGTTTACTGATTTGCGATATTTCTGGGGCGATTTTTAAGATATGTTTTAGGGAGTAAGTCTTGTGGATCCGTCACGGGAAAGGATATGAGAGGGTGGGTAAGAGATGTATGGAGAGATGAGAAGACCGACGAAAGCAGAAAAGGTTCCTGCGACCCTCTCATCCCTAGGAAAGTAGACGCCACTGAAAGGTGGTTTGAGGGGCTTGCCCCGTTAAAACCGCAAGTAAAATCCAACTATAAATGGTTTTTAAAGTCCATATTCTTCTCTTAAGTGCACTTCGGGGTTGGAGCGAGGGAAGGATAAGTCCCCCTCCCCTCTTTAGTTTATGTTGCAGACGAAGCAGAATAGTCTCTTCGATTTTTTACCTTTTTCTTTCTGTCCCTCAGAATTCTCTCTATAGGAGTCTATTCTTTATCAGTTTTTACGTCCTCATTTGTTCTTTGTTCGTATTTTAGAACCGTTTCACCTCGGGATTCACTGCTGAAATTGCATTATTTTTCCGGTTGCTGTAATTCTCGACTGGACACAAGTATTTTTCTTCAGGCAATGAACAACACGTAAATTTTCGTGTAAGTTGGCTTTTTTTCTCTGAATATCCCACGGGAGGTATGACGTCATAAAAAGTACGGTGCTTGGAGGAAACAAACACGTCAAAACCTAGCCCGCAAACATGAGAAACATAAACGAGTGGCCGATCGTATGAAAATTATGGTTTATACTGAGAAGCTAATATATATTTACAGCCGCTTTGAAATATGACGTCTGGGCGACACAAACATTAATGTTACCGCTGTACTGAAGAAAAAATTCTTGCTGTTATCTTCGCATGACTTATACAGTTTTTACGGCTCAAAAATATTGTCCTCACGAAAAAAACATGATCAAAGAAAAGGTGAATTTTTGTTTGAAGTCCCATCCTTTGGTAAGAATAACTTGCCTAACATTCGTTATACTTTGGAATATACGATTGCTTAGGCTTAAGTACAATTTTCTAAATGTATGTGTAGTAAATGCAAGTTAAAGCAGAAGAACGAAAAATTTTCCGCACAATTGCAGAAATTTTGGGCGTTTAGTCTAAAATAAATTAAATTCATCCGCTAAAAATTTTACTTTTACTTCTAATAGAGCGAGTTTCTCTTAGTTGTAATAAAACACTGAAATTTCCTCTACATAATAGAGTTAGTTACCGTATAATACGCAATTCCCGTAGTCAGAAAGGTTTTACTCGTAATTACAACACAAGTTTTATTATCTATTACATTAGGGACTTAATTTGATTTCCACATCGTCTGCTTTGTTTCGGTACAGAGTTAATGGGACGTTACGAGTTTGTAGGAGCATTTAAAAATAACGCAAAATTCTCGTTTCATTGACGCAGCTTAGTAAATTCTTAAAAGTTGTGAGAATATGTAGGAATGTCTAAGATATTTAAGGATTGTAATTTTTAACTATTGCCTCACAATACTTGAAATTCATGACGAATAATAGGAATTCACAAAATCTTTCCAATTTTACCGTGACAACGTACCACTGTTAAATTATCACATTTCCTACGCTTTGCATTTTATTACCACAGATAGTCTCGTTAGTGAAAACTGTCTCTTTAATTACAAATTAATTTGTGTTCCAATCTTGCAACACGAGCATTTTTTAGTCCCACAATAATTATATTTACAATTTACCAAAAAATATCCGCCCAGTTTAAACAGATCATTAAATGTAATTAACATATCACGAATAAAATTAAGTAGCTAAATTGATGCCAAACAAGTTACTATAGCCTGTAGACAAATGCCACGAGCAAATAGTAAATAATCTAGAGTGAATTGTTGGTATAAAAATGTTGATTACAGTTTCAATTTGGCATTAACGCTCAATTATATACTTATCAGTGAGCGTGTGAAATATTTTTGTCTATGTAATTTACTATTAAATGTTAAAGTATCACCTAGATTTTTTTTTAACAAACGGAGATCACCTTGGACAGAATGTGGTCTCCACCCTTGCCGATTGTTCGAAACGTATCAAGCAGCTAGGTATCTTGTGTTATCTGCAGCCCAAGGTCACAACTTGGGCCGGTCTAGTGTAAAACGTTTGCCGATAATGCACGTGTCAATAAGGAAGTTCGCACTGCGTCATAAGTTCCCATTGCTCCACAGTGCGATAGTTCTAACAGTGTAACAAACCTAAAAAGTAACGTGTCATACTTTCCTATTATGAATCAGTTAAAAATTGTTTTTAAAATTATTCTAATGGATCATCAGTTTTAAGAAATTAAACACGTGAAAACCCGTTGTTAATCAAAAGTCATTTATTCGCTTTAAGAATATCTGCAATATAAACCATTATCAGTCAGTAAAAATTCACAAAATGTCTGCGGTTTTTACAATTATTTAATTATTTTTAATGCTTTATGATATCTACTTAGTGTGCGAGTTCTGTAATACCAGGTTTTGATCGAGAACGTTAGAACCGTTTTGATTGTAAAACTACTAAGTATGTTTTATGTAATGCATCGTCTGTTAATTACTGGTTATATATACAGTAAAAAAATTTTTGTACTTTTACAAAAGAAAATTCGTTAGTTTACAAAAATGTTGCAAACTTTAGCCTACTGGAAATGCTTGTAAGTATACACATATATCCGTACGTTAACAAACATTTTTGTATATTTACAAATAATAACTGTACATTTGCAAATAAATTCCTGTAAATTTTACAACAATTTTTGGAAGTGTCGAAAAATTTTTTGACTGCCATTTTCAAATATTTTTTTTGTAAAAGTACAAATTTTTTGTATAATGTGTCAGGCCGTCAAAGGTTTTTTCGATAGGCATCAACCACTATTATAATAAATACATATCTCTCTGGTTCCCACAGGTATTTTGGAATTTTCTGACCACATTAATGACCTGCGACATTCTTGCTGTAGTGCCTAAACTGATAAATGTTCTGACACAAGTGTACAAGATTTTTTTCTTGTAAAAGTACGAATTATTTTACTGTGTTTACCATTTAGATAATTTTAAACATTTACATTGGCTGTAGTAAACGAAATTTTTTGTGGAAGTTATTTAAACGAAACCAAAATAACCAGTTTTGATTCTCATTTTGCAAACAGCATGGTTACAATATAAAATTTAAGATTTCATAAAAATATAATTTTCCGTAGCTAAATCGTAGGCCCTACTTTGTTTACTTTACTTACTAATCCCTATATATTATTGTGCACAGTGAGAAGTTAGAACAATAATTTGATAGGTCGATGTATCAATATTTTTAATTCACTCATTTTTTTCTCTATTTTTAACTAGGTTTGTAGTAATAGTGCACTGCTTTCGGATATTTGTGAAACCCATTTCAGAGTGAAAGTACCTATTTTAAAAACTCCAGATTACGTAACTGCTAATGTATATAAATTATGTTCACATAGACACAATAATTGGGTCTGGAAACATTTTTTTCGTAAAAATATTCTTGCACGCATTCAGACATATATGCGCATGTGTTTTGCCTATCAATAGTTAATAAGTCGTGTTAGATCAATAAACGTCTCGTAAATGAAGTTTCAAGAAAAGATGAAAGTAGAATGTGTGCGATTAAACATGGGCTTAAGGAATTTTTAAAATTAGTAGGGATTGTTCGCCTCTGAAATTTGACCGAGCAGGTATAAATAGATAGATATGTTCAAACACTTCAAAACCTGACGTTTTCATGATAGTGATTCATTACAAGAAAATGTTTAATTTTGCAATGAATTCCGTAAAGCGAGAGGAAAATATGTACTTTTTTAGTAATAGGAGCTATCGTTGTCAGTCGCGGTGTATTTAACATAACGTTTCCCCTGCGCCTTGCAGGTTTGTAGGCATGTTGACGTAATTTTTTATAATTTTAAGTAACAGGTGAGGTTTTAAAAGCGAGGTCTTAACACTTTTGGCGGCAGTTTTTTTTTTCGAGGTACAAATGTGAAAAATGTTATAGTATCTTTGAAAAATTTGCAATTATTGATTAAAACTTGAAATAACTTTATACCTATCAAAATAATCGGTTTAGAAAAAATTCTACTGGCAGTTAAAGGTTCCCTTAATCCATTATAATTGTAAACATTTTTTTTTTTGAGAAAAATTTCTTTGCAAGAAAACCTATAAATTATATTTTAAAAATATAGGGCCGATATATCGGCTTCGGGCATTTTTCACACAACCAATAATAGGTGGGAAGCATATTTCGCGTATTAATCTGGTGTCAGCCTAGACTTCTCAGACCTATACACACACTGGCCAAAGTCGAATATCCGTTGGCTTCTAACCGTAACACGATTTACCACCATGACTTTTTTCCTTGTCGTCAAAGACGTATTAAAACAGGTGTCGTCTAATCACAGAAGGAGTAGTGAAGTATACATTACTGGCATTCAACCTCACCTAGAATCAATACGCGAAGTAATCTTGCCCCTAGCGATAAATGCCAATATTTCGGCTCTAGGCACAAAAAGGGTTAAGAGTCAACGAAGGTGAAGTGATGAAGGAATAGCAAAAAACCCACGCGCGAGCCGGGATTCGAACCCAGGACCTTTTTGCATCGTAGACCGTCGCCTAATCGACGCCACGGGGCCCAGCTCTAGATAAGACATGTGACTAAATCACTTTAAATATTACTAATCTATGTGCTCTGACTGCATTGTTGGTTATGTTAGTACTTATTATTACTAACACACTTATATGTTAACCATGAGTTTCTTTGTTCCAGGCAACGATAAATGAACCATGTTATGCATACAAGAACCAAATGCCATTGTTATGCAACTGAGAAAATCTAGGTTCAATGATAAACACCTGCATTTAATTACAATTGCATGCATGACAAAATTGCAGAACATGATTCCGTACAAAGACATATAAGTTATTAATTTATGTAAGTTTTAAATTCGTGCATTTGCTTCTAATTTCAGAATAATAAAACATCGAGCTTGGTTTTTTTATGTATAATGGTGGTTCAAACAGGAAAAGGAACATTTCGCGAGCTAAACATTCCGTATGTTAGAATCCAGTTTCCTATATATCGCTGCTATAGAACCATATTGTTCTAACTCCATTTATGTTTTAAGATTTGTGGCTAGTCTATACTAACTCCATTAATTTTACATTAGAGTACAGAGGAAATAGAAATATTCAACTCAGAAGGTATAGAACCAGCATGTTCTACTTTTTGTTCTATCTCCATTGCAAAGGTATACATTCAATGTTATTTATTCTATTCATTTAGCATTATAGTATTTGAAACTTTGGAAACAGAGTCCCAATATGATATTACATAAATACTATTTATACCGTGCGTTAATATTTTAATTGCGAAATAAAACGTATGTTCCGCAAACTTGTAATGGCTCTCCTGACAAGTTTCTAAACATGGAGTTAGAATAATATAGTTCTATAGCAGCGATATGTAAAATATAACGCCGTCTATTCGTTCGTTGCCTGCTCTTCCAGTCAGTAGCGGCTAATGGACGAATGGTAGGGACATGAGTGTACACAGGACAGTGGATTCCAGCATGCTAGCTAAATATTCATTTCCCTATTAACACGTAACCAGTCAGCATCAGCTTGTTATTACAGACAGAAATATCGCAGGTACAGTTACTTACAGGCTAGAGACCCCGCAGACTTGCGTGCACGCGATCGTCAATTGTTTTGTCATCGTTAGAGGCCGGAAACATTCGTGGCCTCACTGACCTATATGCTAGTCTGTGTACTCAAGCAAACAACAGCTGTTCATTAGCTGCTTGCTGACACAGTGAGATGGGCCCGCGTTTAGTTACATTGTTATTATTTGCTCATCGACTTCAAGGTGGAGTTAAATAAGTCAACGGCCAATTGTGAAAGTTGTACTAACTAACTGTTGGTGGAATTCTAGCTTGTGCCTGCAATAAAACGCGAGTTTTTCAAGTTTCTACTCATTGTTAAAGGACAGATAATCTTCGCGAAAAGATTTTAGTGCCAGTTTGAATTACGTGCACATCTGCAACTCTGCTGTATAGGCAGTGAGTGAGAGTGAGATTTTGATTAACATCGAGGTCTGCAGCACTGGTCAGGGGTGACGTAATGTGAGTATGGAGAAGCGCCGGAATGAAGGGACGGGGGAAACGGGAGATCCCCGAGAAAACCCGCCGACCAACGGCATCGTCCGGCACGATTTCCACATTCGCCTTGGTGTAAGGTGAATGGTTTGACCATTCGGCCACCGCGGCTCCGTCATGGTCAGTGACTGGGTGGTTTTAACTCTCAGTATCTTCTGGTTCCACTCGCAAATCACAGCCTTATGGTGTTCTGTTTGGTGCAGTCAAGTCAGAGGCGTCACTGCATTAATACACAATGCCAATAACCCTGAAACAGGGCTGCAGATCTGCATTTAACGCTTTGATACAAGCTCGTGGAGAAATTTATTTCACCAAAATTTTAGGTCCCTAGCCATTCGTGAACGAATAATTTTAACTCGGGATAGTTAGAGACTCCTGTTTTTCGCGAAAATAATTTCGCCCCACTTTGTTTCGGCGCCATACGTAGTGCACTCCTGTAGTTCTGCTTCGTGGTTAGTGATTGGATATTTTAACTATCACCAGCCTTGGAGATTCTACCGGCAAATCACAGACGCGTGGTGTTGTAGGAACGTTATTGCAATTGGCTCAGTCAAATGAGTTACGGCTCTCCACGTAGACAATCTGCCAAGGACCACGAAGCAGAATTCCCGATGTGCACGTAAAGCACTGAAACAAACTGGGGCAAAATTATTTTCGCGAAAAACAGGGGTCCCTAGGAACAATATACTAGAAAAGGTTCACACGTTAGGGAAAGGAATAATTTGCGAGTTCAATGACCGACGTGGTATAATCCTCTGTTCTATGCATGCTCGAGACCGTCCACTCGTTTATTGTCTGTTGTTCCAGCGAGTAGCAGCTAATGGACAAATGTCAGGGGCTTGTGTATAAATATAAAATGGATTCTATCATGCATGTTGTGGAACTCGCGAAATACTCCTTTCACAAGTTACAGAGGCCTGTGTGAAAGTGCACGAGTGAGCCAATGAGCAACCAGTGAGCAACCAGTGACCAGCATAATGCCGCGAAAGAAATTCTCTCTAAGAATAGTTTGAAAATTTACCACACGTGCATGTAAGTTCTCTACGAAAGTAGGTATGGTAGAATTGTTTCCCAGAAATCCATGGTAGCACTCCTAAACTTTTTTTTACAAAACATTCAAATGTATACTCAAGTTTCCAGACTTGTATTGTAATAACCGTAGAGATTTGCATAGTTACAAGGCGGAAGTATGGTACTGTACCATACTCGTCCGGGTTAATTACTTCCTAAACATTTAATTTTTATTGTATTCGTAAGGATTATGGGAAGTTTTTCAACCAATGACAGTACGGGACGTTCATCATACTGCAACCTGTAAATGAAGCAGAAGTTTATTATTGCTTTACCAATGTCTGATAGCACTAGTATACATCTGACTGTTTCATCAAAGTGCATATGAACGCTACCATGTATTCTTAGGAAAAATTTATCTTGCCTACTTTCTTAATACTCCTATAAATCAGTGTGGTAAATTTACAAATCTGTCCGAATTTACAACTCGCAGCACTCCACTGAAGGAATAAAATTGAACTAGCTGACCATTGTAGTAAACTACACGTCTCGTATTGGTCATGGGAATATGTGCGGACCCTCTGCACAAACAGTAGGAAATATCCTCTCCTGAAAGTCATTAAGATACAGAGAAGCAAGTGTTCAAACCTGGGCCCATAATAGTGAATTTAATTATTAATTTCCGGCGGGATCGGTCCCCAGTTTGTGCCTGACGATGCCGTCGGTCGGCGGGTTTTCTTGGAGATCTCCCGTTTCCCCCGCCCTTTCATTCCGACGCCGCTCCACACTCACCTCATATCACCCCTCACCAGCGCTGAAGACCTCGATGTTAAGCGCTGACAATAAAATATCTCACTCACTCACTGAATTATTTCTTGACTGTGAACACCCAGTGAAAGATCAGACATAAATAATATATATGTCTGCATTCAGATCTGTAGCTATAGTATATACTTGTGATTGTATAGCATGTCGGAGACCATAATAATTGTATGATATGCTCATGGCGTAGGCTAAATAATTGTAGACTGTTCGCGGTAAAACATCGCCTTGTCTATAATACTTAAAAATAAATTTGTGACCAAGCTTTAACAGTACAGCGAAACCTACAGAGTTTGATTACTACGTAGGGTGCAATGATTATATTCTAAAGAGGCAGAAAGATACTGACTGGCTAAAAGGAAAATTGTAAACTGGGCTTCTAAAGTGATCGGCTATAAATACAGAGCTCGGGGAGGAATTGACAAACTTCAAAGTTGACGAGGCGAGAAGGAAAGAGAATTATCTACCGGATTGCCACTAATTGCCGACTATGGGGTCGCCAGCCCCTGTCAAGGTCAAGGCGAGGCCGGCCTCGGTGTGAAGTAACAGGACACTGGCCGTCTCACGCGCAGCTTCCCCCGGCATGTGGGAAGCGGGCAGATGAACCCCCCCCCTTCTCCATGAACCCATCCTCCCCCTTCTTCCCGTACAACGTCTCTCGCGACAATCTCGTAAATTATCCGCGAGCCCGCCGTAAATTACGCCTCTCGAATGCCAGTCGGCTTTGCCCTCTACCCGCTCTTGTATCTCGTCTTTGCGTCTCTCGAAACTACTTGCCGACGAGTAAGGTCTACAACTACGATAACCTGAGCGCGTTGTTTCTTAAGAGTGCGTGGTAGATAAATAAATGCTGAAAACATTGATTGATTTCTACGCTTTTTTCGAAGCCAATATGGATGAAATACTCAATGACAACCCTAGGCAATGGTATTCGCCAACTTTATGACTAAATATTTATCCAGAATTACTAATTCGTTACCCGTGATCCCTCGCGCCGCAGCTAAATGCACGAGGTTCAGGCGTCCGAGATTGTGCCCCAGAAGTTCGTAACACTGGGAACAATTTTGTTTAAAACGTTGGCCAAAACTATTGTCTACGATTGCTATTGTTTAAATAAACCTACGGTTATAGATTAATGCTGTTAGCGTTGAATGATGTACCACGCCCTCTTAAGGCGCCCGTCTGGCCGTGTGTTCGTGTGAGGCACCGCGGTAAGGGCGATGTTGACCGGCTCATCCGATGCGGTATCACCTCCGCCGCAAGAGATTGAAACGGAGTGCAATGGTATCGTAGATCACTAGCCTGACTGACACTTTCAATGGTGATCCCAATCCTTTTATTGGTAAAAAAAATTTTTAACTCCAGTTCATTTCATGCTACTAGGGTAGTTTTACATGGTTACCGTTAGTATTACTCCAGATTTAACAAGATGAAAAACTTTTTTTTTTGTATTGTGAGGACTCCGAATTGATTTTTCTAATTAACGTGGTTCTTTGAAACTACCATTTGTCGTCTTTTGAAGAGTATTTTATTTGCGTACAATGGAATAGTTTCGTAACAAAATTATTTACGAATTCACGGCAGCTGATTTTAAGCCCACGGTAGACGGTCCCCTTAAGGATGCTGCCTACCCCAGAGCTCTGGCGGGAGCAAGGATAGTGATTTCATGTTACACTGAATTTGATGTAGCCAATCACCTGTTTAACGTAGGTACATATTCGCCAACATTCACTTTTTTGTTAATTGCAGCGGGAGCCACACTGCTACGGATGTATTAAACACATATTAAACTAATTTCTTTGAATGTTTCTTGCAATGAGAGAGAATAACATATTGTACCGTTGTGGACATACGCCACTACAATATTATGTTGTCCCAGAAATTTAATTTGAGACTAAGAAAAAACAAACGAGAAACGCAAAAAATTAGAAAGCAAGTCTACGTTGGCTGTAGTCAACACTTCCATAAACCAAAAACAACAGAAGTAATTAGTCAGCAACAAATAACGAAAATTAAATAGATATCCAAAAATTAAAGTCGTAAGACAAACAAATTAATCTGTAAAAACTCAGGACACTACAATTAATAAAAGAACAGACAATACAGAGACGAAGCCAATGCTGGACACAAGACACAGACACAGGCACAGACAACAGACTAGACGACACAACGATGAAGACACAAAATAACACAGTAGAATTCTAAGGACCGAATTTTCACGACGTTTCGGGAGCTGACATCTGCTCCCGTCATCAAGTGAAGTAAAAGTGAAAACTGGGAAAAATTGGCAATATTTATAGTCTGCAGCTCTGCTCCTAGCGTGACCAATGGCAATCGAGCTCTCTCCTAATTGGTCGCATACCTTTTTGTTGGTTGTCCAATCTATTGTCACTTTGAAAACAATTTTGTTCCTTTTTCTGTTAAAGGTTTCTACAGGTTTCTTAACTCAATACTTTGCTGACTTAATAAATCTGTTTCATTCACAATACACGCTTCTTTTACTTTCCTTTTGAGTGGGTGTGTTTCTAGTTTAAGTGGAGTGGCATTTTCCCATAGTATTTTACGAATTTTTTCCCCACACATAATTGGCTAGTTTAGATTTTTGTACCTGGTCTTTGAAAGAAACCATTCACCAAGCACTAAAACTGGAACAATCTGCACTTTAGCTATCAGAGACGAAAATATTTGCTCCAACATAGGGTTGCTAGCTTCTGAACATAACCACCTGAAAAACAAACTTCCCGCAAATGGCTACCCAATAAGTACCATAAAATCACACGAAAAACTCCATTCATTTAGTTAATCCATACAACAAAATTGAAAAACCTGCAGGAACACTAGTGATCCCATATGTCCGGAGCCTTTTAGAAAATATGAGACGGCCAGACAACATGTACAATATACAGACTGCTTTAAATATAGGACCTCATAAAAAGCATTCTTACAAAGGAGAAACCAGAAATTAACCAATCATAAATTCAAGACTGTATATATCAAATACCCCGCGAGAAGCAGGCAGACGCCTTTCCACACCTATCAAAGAACACAAAAATAACACCAAAAAAATATATTTTGGTCACCACTTAACATTTGGTCTCTGACACTGGAGAGGGGTGGCATGATGTGAGTATGGAGCGGTGCCAGAATGAAGGGGCTTGGGAAATGAGAGAGCCTCAAGAAAACCCGCCGATCAGCGGCGGCGTCCAGCATATTCTCTTGGACCTCAGTAAGAACATCTCATGCGCAACTAGGCGAGGATGAAACTGGGGTGGTTGGCCGTTGTCTTCGGCAGGATGGGATAAGGTGACAACCCAACACCCATTCCTGAACCCTGGGAGGCAACTGATAATTTTCCTTTCCGGCCAGGAATCGTACTCTGGACCATTGGTACACCAGCCAGGAGTCTGACCACTAAGCCAAGCGGTGGGACATCCGGTACATAATCCTCTTAATTCACACATTTTTTCCTTACTAACTTGATCCTCTAGCCAATTATCCGGACCAAACGAGGTGCCCCAGCGGCAACCCGGAGGACTTACAGTCGAGAGGAGCTGGGTCCAATTCTTCATCCGGGTATCCTGATTTCGGTTTTGTTTGGTTTTCCGAAACAACCGCTGGGAAGGTTACAAACTTTAGTCCAAGGCCGAATATTTTCACGTGTCTTGTGTTTACAAGTAAATGTTTCCATCGTGAATATCTTTGCTGTCGGGTATGATGTAATCTAAACTTCCTAGGTCCCGCCGGTTATTCCAAGACCTTGAGACCAGCTTCCTTAAAAATCAATGGTCACAAAATAAAACCGAAAATTGGTAAATATCTTATATCACATGTTATAATGGTACACCCTTCACATGATTTAATCTAAGTATGTTATTAGTAACGATGGTGAATACCCGCAGGAAAAATTGACTGTTTGGTAGGTTACAACGCACATTCTGCAAGTAGGTTACTTTGTTTATGCTACTGGCTGTCATCTGTCCACGAAATTTTTTCCCTGTTTAACAGCGTGAGATTTGACACCTGTAACAGCTCTGTAGACAGACATGTCGTGTTCGACAGTTCATCCTATTTTATGTTGCAAGAAACTGTAACGTTTTCAAGTCTATGTTGTACCATATCTCTAACTATGAGCCATTCAGGTTAAAGTAAGCATTTGAACATTTTGTTAATTTTAATATCGCCGCCGCAAATAAATATAAACGATATAAATTAAAAATAATACGTATGAAATCGTTTACTTTTACTTTCGATGGAAACCATCAGGGTTACACAGGATATAGTAGCTCGGGCCTAATTTGGCTAGAATATGTAGCATAAACGGAAGTTCTCGAACATCTAGGATTTCCCGTATGATTGCAGCGATAGAACTCACCGAAAATACTGAGTAAAAAGAAATTCCGCCGAGGCCTCAACTCAAGAGCCAAGTTATGCATAGGCTAAATACGTCTGATAACACAAATGCTGTAAAATATCATCAGAGGCCCTCAGCAAGTCTCATGCAAGGAGAAAAAAGGCTGTACGATGGCTGAAAAAAAATATTTTGGAACGGTTTTGTTTTGATATTCTTGAACGAGAGTTCGCTTGAAAAATCTCGTACAAGATTAAATCATGCGTCATGTACGATCTTTAATCATAATGTTGACTTCTTGAAGATACAGGGTAGTGGTGATGTAAGGCTCAGCCCTTCCGTCTCTCACAATATCGATTTGGCTTCGACTCCCGGCGATGTCGTTTTCGAACTTCGCATGTGGGGAATGAGGTGGACATCGTCCGGCGAGTTTTCTCAGAGTACTCCCGTTCCTTCCACCCTCGCGTTCTCTTGTCGGTCCACATTCACCTCACATCACCCACCACTAACCTCATGTTAAGGTGGCCGCCTATCAAGGCTTCCGATTGGCGTGCTGAGCTTCGGCAGTTACAAGATTATTCGGTAACTGCTCAACACGAAAGTGATACCTTCTTGGAAATATAATTCAAAGTACGTTACACATCTGTTTACCTTATATAGGTTTTCCACTGCACAGTAAATTATGTTTCCTATGGACCGAAAATGGCCATAAATGGTGTTTTGCGGTTCTTTATAGGTTCGAAAATCTTGGAGCAGTATCATTTAGAAGCTAAAGGCGTATACAATAGCCCTTTACCTTTAATTTGCGACACAAAATGATAGGGTCACCACTGAATGCCTCATAGAGGCTAGTTGTCTGCGTGAAGACTACATGTCAGTTCACTGACTTGCGCCTAGAGGCTAAGGTGAATCAGGGTGTACGTGTTGTATCGTCCCTACACCTTTGGCAAATTTAGGCCTCAAACGCGCAAAATACGTCCACCCAGGCAGTGACCTTAAGCGCTGACAAAAATCTTGTATATTCATTTCTGTTAACCTTAAAACTCGCCCGCATGACAGCTGTGTTTAGCGGGACTGCATACTTGACTTGAATTGTTTCATATTGTTACAAGTTTGAGAACACACGAACTTTAGATGTGGGCAATTCCCATGAGTTCTTTGGGATAGAGGTCTTATAATTACAAATAAAAGAGTTAAATTAAGTACTGGATTTAATAGCTCACAAAGCTACGAAATACACAAAACAGTAATCAACTAGAACTCTCACAACACAATTAGTTATGCACACAATTACTCCTGTGTCACAGACACGTTAATTAACTTTG
>PNEQ01047134.1:0-17555 GCA_003012365.1 Medauroidea extradentata
TTTTTTTTTTTTTTTTTTTTTTTTTTTTTTTTTTTTTTTTTTTTTTTTTTTTTTTTTTGCGTTTAACGAACGCTTCTCGCTCGTCTTGGTTAAATGTCTCAAATTTGGCGGCATGACTGTTTTTTATAATGACGTTCCAAGTTAGATCTTTTCAAATAACCGAAATGGTATTACAAACATGGCCTAGTGCACTGTTGCAATACTCGCAAACAAGTAGTTCCAACTTCCAGGCGGAATTAAATTGTCAATTTATTTTCTGCTCATTGTGTACATCCACACGCATCGACGGTTCGATAACGACGGGCGACAAGTTCCGTGCACTGTGTAACTGTCCGCCACGTCTGTTTCCCTTCGTTCCTTTACTTTGCATAAAGTCCCATTCGCCAAAAATCAAACGCCGCGCTGCTAGCCGTGCCGCCTTAGCGCTGAACCACGCGGTGTCCCCCTCCCTTTCCCAAAGCAGCGGAGAGAGAGAGGTCAATACGCTCTCGCCGTGACTCCGAGCCTGAGATCTCGGTGCTCCCAGAGCGCTTCTACGCCTTTGCCCATGTCTGGTCTAGAGGCTAGTGTGAGGTGTGATGCAAGTGCTGTGTCGTATTTATCTTTTCCGCACTTCTAGGCCGTCAATGCACATAATAAGTTCTCTCTGGCTACCGCCGTAAGCGTTGATCAATGTCTCTTCACTGCACTCATTCACTCAGCTGCGAGAAAAACTCAGCATGGTGTTTCTTTTTTATTTTGGTACAATATGGTTTAAAGTTAGTCTTTACTTCTTTTATGTCGACAGAAACATTACATGGAAATATATAGATATTGATTAATTTAGTGAATTTATGCCTTAATTAATATACGAAGAATGCCGAAGGTATCAAGAATACATAGCAGGTGTTTCGAAGGGCAACTGAAATATGTTAAGTGGTGAAAACTTTGATGTTGGACCATTCGGAAGGGATGAACCCATAAATGTTTTATTCACGAAGGTATCCTAAATTCACCTACGTTAGACAGAATGGAAGAGGAAATGTTACAGTCAATAATATATGGATAGACTATTCGTATGTATTACTATCTTTACATGGCATATTGAAAATTTCAACCGCTTAAGTGGTAAACTTTGTGAGTGTTGTACATTATATTTTAGACATAATATCCACACACATAGTGCGTTGCTGTGAGTTGAGAAGAGCTGGGAATACAATCTGCTAATGGAGCACATGTTTCCGAACGGTCCATACCTTGACTTATTAACGCATGTCTGTTTACCCTAGTTTGCTAGAAACGTGACATGTGATTGGTGGATCGTGTGTGTTTAAAAACAAATATTATGCACAGGTTTATGTTCACAACAGAGTACTTTACAGTCGGTCATTACTGGAACTAACCGAAGTTATCTTAGTAATTAAAACAAAAACAATTGACCCACTACGTTTATTTGCAAGGAGTTCCAAAAATGACTTACCTTTGGTGAGTGTGGGTGTTTTTCTCCTTAAATAAGCTACAAGGGATACTATGTTGCAGCTTGTTGTATCTTGCAGAACGTACTTCGGTAACGGTGGCTCTGACTATCTGTACCTGCGTGTCAACATGGGCGCATGTGACTTCTCTCTCAGCGAATACTCGTACGATGACGTGGCGGGAGACACTGCACTAACACACTTCAACCTGGCCGCCGTTGATGTCAACCAAAAGGTATGTTCCTCATACACAAGACAGAAGGGCAACTAAAGAGGGTTTGAACAGTTGCAGGAATTTTCATTGATTGTTACCTCACGCGGGTACCTAGCATTGTACTTTACACCTATACGAAACTCTGGAACCCTTTTGTGATTTGACCGGTCTGTAGATAAAATAGGAAAAGGTTGATAGTTATGTGGAATAGGAGGGGGGGAAGGAAATTCTTCTGCTCGAATATGTTGCTGCAGGCATCAAGCGAATTCATGTAAAGTAAATCTTATATAAAATTTCGACTACGAACCAAGGTGATAGGTGATTTTGTTAGGTTATAATTCTTAAATAAACATATTTCTTTATTTTTTCTGTTGTCAAACTAACTCTCATGTTGCCATTTCTAGTATTTAAACTTTCGCAATAAAAGTAATGTTTGATGCATTTCTAAAACGAATTCTAATTGTATCTTTCCACAGTGACTTACCAAAATTTTGTTAGGCTATTCTATATCCACTTCTTTGACCTCTGTTTGCTTTTGTATTTCATAAAAAGAGGCCTAAAAGGTTCCCGTTTCTTCCCGCTTAGGTCGGAGTGCATGCCTTGTTTCCGATTCTATCACGCATAAAACCATAATCACCTACTTTGAAGGAAGAAAGCAAGTTCTTATCTCATGTTCACACCCAGGACGGCTTCGAAACGAAGTTACATCAATTATTAAATGTGTCATAAACTGAATCTTACAGTTTGTAATGTGACGATGACTTCCCTATTTAAAACCACCCTACAAAGGCACTTTCAGGATTTGCAATCTCTATATAGGATGTTCCGGAAGTAGACGTCAATAAAGAGGCGGGTGGTAGAGGGGCTATATGGGAGGCGAGCTAACTAGCTTCTACATAACCGCGGCCACTGTGAATATGAAGCAGTAACTATGTAATGCTATCTGGTGATATAATTAGTTTATCTTATCTTTCTATTTCGTTAATATCAATTTTGTCTAATGAAATAACTGACTTTTACCACTTTCATTTATAACATTTCATTTTATACTCACAGATTTTACATATTACATTCAAAATACATTTAAATAATTTCAAAACTTGTGTAAATATTTTCTTTCAATACATTTACGTATAATTATTTACTCACCTGCTAATTTCAAACTTATTGCTGATTTTCACATTGTGTGAATCTGCTGCAATACTTTATGTTTTCACATTTACTGCATCGACGTTTGTTAATTTCAAATATTGCTTTTTACTAATTAATTTGTAATATTATGGGGTAGTTTTTCCAATGGCGGGTGATCATTTATGTGACCCATTAATATTTTTTTTACCTCGTGCAAACTAGAGGCATCTTTCCTAACCAAACACAACTTTTGTGAAAGTGATTTTTTTACACCACGAATCTGTACTCTCATTGACGTGAAATGTGTTTTCAAATGTGACGATACTTATCACCTTTGGTGTATACAAATTTCGTTCCACATGGACCATTACTTTTTCCACCATCAGTAAATGTTTAGTTCAAGGTAGAATACAGCCAAATTTTCTTTAAAAGTTCATAACTTTTAGAAGGTTGCGAATCGGACTACGCAAGTTTGGTTTATTTGGAAGGTCTTGGGCGTCTCTATCACCCACCTCTTTATTGACGTCTTCTCCCGGAACAACCTGTATATAAAATGAAGTGCCCCACTCATTCATTCACTCATCTACGCACAGCCCAAACCAATGGACATAGAAACGTGAAATTTTCAGCGTAGCTTCCCCTAACGGCGTAGGCACCCACTAAGGAAGGATTTTTCGAAAATATAATATTAAAGGGGGGGGGAGAAAGGGGCAAAACGTGTTTTCGCGAAATTCTCGATAACTCTCCAACTTGATGATATATTGTTAATATTATTGCTTCAAAACACTGCCTAAACAAATGCATATTTCAAATGTTTACGATTTTTCGAAATTCAGAAATTAAAGGGATGAATAGCCGTTAAGTGCGTTTTCAATAAACCCTCTGTTTATCTTAAACCACTTAAGATATCGAGGTGAATATTGCATAAGAATGGTGCTCATTTAAAAAAATAGTTTTAGTATTTTTCAAAATTCGACTTTGAAAGACGGTAAGAAATTAAACGTGTTATCAATTAATCCTTCGTGTCTCCCGATTCATTTAAGATATCGAGGTGGTTTTTGCTTTAAAAAAATGCCTACGTAAATACCGAAAAAATGTTTTCAGTATACATAATTTTTCTTTAAAGTTTGTGTACGTAAATATGTACAAACCAATTTAAGGTAATTCACAAATTAGATATATACAAAGAATATACCAACACCATCAATTAATACGTAATTGTGGCAAAATAAAATATTTGGCAGCCTTTTTAAAACTTTCATGAATTCTTCACAATTGCAAATGCCAATTATGTGACAGAATTAAAGGCCTTTATACAAAAATACTCGATTCACTCTTTATAAGTAGACATGTCTCTTGCAACTGAATACTTCGTCACAGTTAAAACTGATATTTGTCTCTCAACTGCTAGTTGTTAAAAACTCTGACAAAGTATTCTCTTCTCGGGACACCAACTGGCAGGAGCAAGAAGGCAATTTGCGAGTTTAAGGCCAAGGTCATACTAGAGGTCAAACTTTTTCAGATAAATACATTTGGCAGCCATGCTTGTTCGTGTTTAAAGCTTAAACACGTTTGCTTGATTACATTACTGAATAAAAGTCAATGAACTTTCTAAGCTTAACAAACTTGGAACCTGGAAACTGAGATATGCCGTACTTAATTATTATCACATCTGCACTCAACATTCGTGTCTTTTTAGTTATCATATTACAACCAACAGAAATTCTGATTTGGGTGTAAAGTGGATATAATAGTTTTATGCCTTAATATTAATAGAATATAACGAGAGCAAAATATCGGATAAAAAACAGCCATATTTGTTACACAAATCGTTACTGCAAGCAGCCAATAGAAAAGAAGCATCGATGATATGTCGTTGGAAACTACATATGAAACTAGATTACTTTGAAGAAGAAGAGACTGTTATCTGAACTAGTTCATAGATCGTGTAACCGATCCATGAAATTGAACATGTTTAAGTGAAGTAGTTCTGTGTGCATGTGACCGCGACCTAAGAATGTAAAACTGCTTTGTGTTTCTCGTGTACTTAAGAAACACACCAGGATTGATATAAGTGCAATCTTAGTGATAAACACTTCTCGTTTCCTACATATTTTATGTAATATCTACTATACGATTACTAACAAAGCTTAAATTAATAAGCCGCAACTTAGAAAGAAAAGACGTTTGGTATTGTATTATTTTAAGTAATTGTTGTAGCCTCATTAATATTTGCCATTTGTTTACCTAAGTATAAGTTTTAAATATTTGCTTTAAGTTTGCCGCAACCCACGCATATCTTCTTTACTCTTTGCAGCGTTGTTTGTATTTTTATATAGTTCGAACATCTAGTACATAGAAAGAAACAATTTTAATTTGCTTATGCTCTCTCTATCTTGAAAACTTTCGTATCTTGAAATGTATACGCAACTTAGACTCTGCTTCAGTCCACAATCATCTTCACGATAGAATTTCAGAGTAAGTTTCAATAATTCTCCTGTTCTAACCACAGATATTCTAAGCTAATTTTTAAAGCATTTAATTAATTGTTTAAAGTATTTATTTAGTGAAGCAAAATGATAACTAGCAAAATATTGTAAACATGCCATTGGCATGGCGTAGATTCACGATTCTACTAAAATTCAGACTCTCCCATTGGAAAGGTCCTTTAGACAATAATCAATACCCGATATAGACCCGGTAAAATACAAGTTTAATTACGAAGTTCAAAAAAATATTTAAGTACTGCAATGGTGTACGTCCACGATTATCCTATAAAAAGCTAAATTTGAATTGAAATTTTGACGCAACCAGATGAAAACCGCTACCCAGATATTCATTTGGTACGTATTCTTATTAGAAAAAGAATATTTTACAATCTTCCACTTTAGCCTACGTGCATGAAAAAATCACATACCATCTTAAGAGGTGCAGAGGACCGATATTCAAAAAATCAACCGCATTTGACCTTGTGATTTATTTACGAATAAGTGACGATGTTTTATTATTCGCATGGTAAAGTCACATGGTTAACGAACTAGATATCTGCGGGAAAATAGAACACAAAGTGATACATATCCCCAAATTCCTAGTGCAAGGGAAGCAACAAAATTTAAACCTAGTCTACTAATGTCATTTTAATTGTTGCAGTTTCTTTTCTTTCTTTTGACTACCATTTAAGAACCTATGACCCATAAAAATTCGTAATTTTATATTTATGCCAAACCCTGTTCAACTTTTACACATAAAAATACAATTTAACCAAATAAAAAAATACGTCCAACAGTTTTAACATAATCGCATATCAAAGTCGCAAAATGGTTGTTGCGGCGTAGCCAAAATAAAAAAAAAGTAATTAACTTGCAGAAACAACATAATTTATATTGTTATTAAATTGCATCGGGTACTTCAATACACTTTTGTAAATATAAATATATGTATTTCTTTGTATTTTTTTATAATTAAAATTTGTAAATGTTTCATAACTTTGAATTTCGGCTACTACTGAAGTTTTCAAAACCATCATTTGTTAAACAATTCTTAAAATGCATCTATACACTCACTTTAAGTTCCTGTAATTTTGATTTCATTAGTTTATAACGTTTTTGATTTTGGCTACACTGTAAAGGCTATTTTGAGACTTTGACGTGTGATTATGTAAACATTATGGGTTGTAACTTTTTTTATTTGGGGAAGTGATGTATTATCCTATATGTAAAAGTTGAAGAGTGTTTAGCACTATTATATAAACATCTAGTTTTACTTGTCTAGTGCCCGTATGGTTTGCATTAAGCGGACAATCTCAGATGGATCCGTACTCAGCATCAATAATCATGGTCTTAAATCTACGATAATATCTTCCTAACAGAGCTCTATGCAGTGATAGCTAAGGTCCCGAAGCTCAATTTTGTTTGAGCTGGCATATTGAGTTTGCGTTAGTGAATGGTTGTTCGTAATGCGAAATTTGGATGGATGCATTCTATTCTATATGTCGCTCATTTGCCTCGAATAACTAACTGGGGGGTCAGAGAAAGCAGCTTGAAGGTGTCTCTTCTTTACTAAAACCTCCTTGCGTAACACTCATAAAATCATTGAAATAGAACACCAACATAAACGACTTTATTCTTATCTAGCCATATATATAAATGTTCATATTAAAGTGTTCGAACAGCTTTTAACCAAAAATACGTCTACTAAAATATTGTAACAATCATTCATCGTATCATCATACAAAATTTCTTTGCATGTAACCATTCTCGCATACATAAAGTAAATGGGTTATTGCCATCGCATCTTAGAAAAATATTACACCGAACACCATTAAATAACCATACAAGGAAATTATTTCACATAAATAACAATGTTTAGTTAGTTCTAAGCTGCCTCTGTAGTATCACTCATAGCACCTTAGTGCTTTACCTCACTTTTTGGCATAGAGGTAATACTATACTCGTAAACGGCAGGAAGCAGTTAAGATCCCTGGTCAGTCCATCCTGATTTAGGCTTTCGTGTTGTTCTTAAATAACGGGAAACGATGGCTGTGACAGTTCCTTGCTAAAAGCCGTGATGAATTACTCTCCAGTTTTTATGTACTTTTCCGCCTTTGGGTCAGTCTCAAATTACCTCGCTGTAGCCGAGATTTTTTAACTCTACAGAATATTCATTTACACATATAAAGTACGTCATCCAGTAATCTCAATATTCGATTATCCCAGCTATATGTTAACTGCCCGTGGCAGCAATGCAAGGCAGTAGCAGAAACTTTTTTTTGTAACAAAACAAACAAAATGCGAGATTGACATCTTCCAATGTTCACATTGGAAGGCCATTTTGTACACAATATAGTTTCACCTACAACATAAAAATTTAACTAAATCACTCGGTGATTCTCGCTGTGAGATAATATTTCACAACACTTTTTTTAAACTATTTGCACAAAAATTCAGCGTAAGAAGCTGGAGATTTAATACCTAGTCTTGGACTAGGATTCCTTACGTGGTATGTTTGTAAGCAGCTGTCTGTCTTGTGGCCCTCAGATTCCAATCGTGAAGCGCGCCTCACAGATCCGAGGCCAGGCTCTAAAGTTGTTCGCAATGCCGTGGTCAGCCCCACCTTGGATGAAGGATAATAATTCTTGGTACAGCGGTTCCATGCTCGAGAAGTACTACCAGACCTGGGCCAACTATTTCGTCAAGTAAGTATCTTCCATTACCCTGCAATACCAGTTGTGAAGACAATCTTTTCTAGGGATTTGGAAAACTCGCGGTCTATTTTGGGCACAAGGTATAATTAATACAACATTCGTTCATGACTGTTTCTCAATTGTATTTTGACTTATGTGACATATCCTGAAGGGCGCTGAGCTAATTATAATGAATCAGCTAAAGTGAGATCCTCATTAGTGTCATCATTGTCTGAGCTAGAATCCGATATGAAGATATATTGTGCTTCAGTACATACACGATGTCATTGAATTTTTAAAACATTTTGCAACTATGTAGAGGATACGAAGACGAGGAAAATGATATAGTGCATTTAGGGTAGCGGATGTAGGGAAGGTCCCGTTACTTTAAATACAATTTGTGGTCTTTGAGGGTCGCAATTTGTATTGTAATAGAACTGATATAACAACAACTGGGAATAAGGATGACTGAGCTGATTTTGGAGATGGACCAAAGTATAAGGACACAGGAAACTGCAACACACAATGATATCCCGTCTACCATTGGTAACATCTCATATGAATCCAACATGATAGATCCTAGGAGTGATCCCGACCGGACATCGAATCGGAATCTCCTTGGAGCAATGTGTTCAATTCACCTCCGCTGCTACCCAGACATTTAGCTCGGCCCCCTTTACGCATAATTTGACGTTGCTACTGCGATTTTGCGATTTGTTGCTATTTTAAAGCATATTTCAACCCTCGAAGATCACAATTTGTGGACCCAGTATACGGTACTTCCAAATCCCTGCGACCCTAAGTGCACTGAATCATTTTACTTGTCTTCGCATCTCCTAATACAACGTAATGAAAAGCTTTAAACTTTATTCAGCAACCTCCTGTATACTATTGGAGGCTAGCCTTTCAGGTCAGAAGACTTGATAAATGTTTGCCTTCTCTACCCATTTATGATACAACTGCACATTTGTGTTCACTGTTTCCCTAGCGGCCTTTAGTAATTGAGCAAATTATTATATTATTTACAAGGTATAGTGAAGAAAGCAAAATGTGGCTATAAGAGTATGATAGTCCATAGATCATCATATTTGTTCAATTATATTCGAGTGCAAGAAATAAGCATTTCATCACCGCTTAAGACACTGTGCCCGACCGTCAATAATAATTTACAAAATACGATTATTGCAACTTTGATAAAAATCCCCAGACTGACGCGTATTAAAAAAATTGTTTTATTTTCCATACAGATCACTATTGTTATGTAACATACTACTGAAATTTCTTCGGTCTTAAAGGATTCGAAATAAATAATTATTGTTCTTGTTTCATCCTGAGAAATATTTACATTCTTACTGTTTCGCTTTCTTGAGTACAAATTAATTATTTAATATTCTACAAAAATGTACTTCGTCTTACATTTTTCAAGTGAGTAGTCAAAAAATTTAGTGCGACACACTTGGAATTCTCTGTCCAAAAAAATTAAATTTTATAGTCTATTTGTGACTTAAAAAGAAACATTGTGAGTTTGAATCGTAAATTCTCATAGATAATGTTCCACGGTAATAATTAACTTACGTGAAAATACATGTTACATACTTCTGTGGAATGAGGCAATGCTTCTATTTTGCTACAAGGTGTGAAAGTAAGAAATCTGTCCAATAAATATAACATTCGTTGTTTAAATTAACTTTACGTATATGTACATAAAGACGCTGATATAACATTTTACCATTTAACCAGCACAAGTGCTGTAATTTATTACAGAACAAATTGCAAATTCACAATTATATGTCAGGGATGTCTTAGCTTTTTCTTTAACAGAACTTTTAAATCGCGATTGTTTATTTTATTAAATTATATGTAGTTGCAGAGTACAAAGTATGGTCAAAGTTATTAAGAATAGCATCAAAACGAGCGTGTATCCATATAGTGTTCTTCATTTTACTATAAGGAATATTAAAAGATGTGCTGTATTACATTTACTCATGCACAATGTGACCTGCCCAAAGGCGAGAAGACGAGTAGACTTTCATTCTTACGCGCATATCTGTTAAGAAATTTGCATGCAAGAAAAATCCATTAATTGTTCATGTTTCCCGCAGGTAAATTGTAAGTGTTATGTACATATTTATTGCATAAAATAAATAATCTTAGAGAACTGTGACTGTTAGTGCAGCATTTGAAATGAAAGATAGAGAAAAAAGTGTGAACATTTTCATTTCTAAGATTTTCTAAACGAATCCCTCAAGCATTCAAAATTTTCAATGTAGTAAGCACGTAACATTTGAAAGTATATTTGACATGGAGAGGGAGTTCCTGGAGTCATTTGTAACTGTAATACACAGTGTACGCGTTACCGTTGCACGCATTAGGTTATATTTTACACGAATATTTTGGTTTGAATGTGTTAATAGCCAATATGATCCACAAAACTAAAAGTGTATACCGAACAGAGGAAATTTGACAGGAAAGTACTCTTTGATAGAAGTTAAGTAAACACTAGATTTTTCTAACATACTTCAAAGAAAGATTACTGTCGTGAAACTAAAACTTACTTCTATGTTACTCTAATAAGTAAATAAGTAGAATATATTTTCCAGTGATTACAGAAATTTACGTGTACGTCTGCCGTATTAATTACTTCAATTTGAATATCTGACAAAGAAACCTTAGTCTTATATATATTAGCTCTATACACATTTTCTTAAAATATATTACTTCTAATTGTTTTGACGGTAAATTAAATTTACTATAAAATTTCAAACTCGGCGTTGAAAGATATATTACGTTATTGGCTCAGCAGTGACGGAGCTATAAGGACGACCTTGGAGTGCGTATCAAAAGTATTATTGACGCAACGAGCCAACCGTTGAACAAGTGTTCAAGACTCCCGCCTATTAATTTTTACTATGGGACAGTAAGTGGTCGTTCCAGTGTTTCAAGTGCATATATGCTCCTGACAAAATCACAGTGAATGTTCTAAATAAAACGTATTCACAAATACAAGCTCTTATTTGCAACAAGTTTTTAACATAGCCACTTTATTATGCAGACTAAGTACATTAGCTGTTGCGTAGTAAAATAGTTTGTTCTTTGGGACGAAAGTCAATGCATTTCAGCTTTAAGAAATCTCAATTACCTTTAATCTGGAAGACTATACGACTGCCGCTTTAATAGAAAGCTAGCCAATTCCCGCGTTTTCGTTCGCGGGCTTTCAATTTAATGCCGTAATATTTCTTAAACAAAAATGTTTTTTAAAGTGCTAATTTGTACCACATAATGTAAAAGGGAATAATAATGACCATTTTAGAAACAATTCGTAAAATATAAGTAATCCAAAAAATTTTCTGGGTGACCTGTTATGCCGTTGTACATAGGTTTGCTTGCCCCTTCCTCCTTTAAGTATAATTGATTTGTATAAACTTTCGCTGGTGCACACAAAACTACTTTTACTAACATTTTTGGTTGACAATTAAGGCTTCTTAACCCAGTTTTGTCGCCCTCCATAAACAGTATGTTATAATAATTATGATTTATTATTCAGCAATTAGCACAATATATATATCTTAAGTTATGCACTATGGTCAAACAAAAAATTATATGCTTCTGACATAAAAAACGACGCGTTTCACATACAAAAATTCGTCCCTCATTTTACCCCCTTAGGGGATAAATTAAAAAATAAATATATATATGTACAACTGACTTTTGACTCTTATATATAAGCTGATGCCTAATCATCAATTTCCGTTCATAACTTCTGAAACGACGAACTTTCACTCAAATTTCGTCCCCGATTTAACCGACTAAGGGGATCAATTTTCAAAAAGTCTGTCTTAGTGCTCGTCTACGTGATATAAGTAAACCTTGTCCAAAATGTCATGCATCTATATTCATCGGTTTAAGATGTGTACTGTCTGCATATCAGTCAGTGTTAGCGTTTCGTTAAGTAGGATATGGCATGGTTATGTATTTTACAACAGCGAGATAATACTATTTTTATAATGTTCGTATATATAACCTAACAATACATAACAACAGTAATTCCAAATCGGATTATTTTGCTCCACCTTAAAGGGCCATACATTGATTCCAGTGTCTACACCTGTTCTGCGGCCGTCAATGAGGTATTACCTTCATAAATTAAACTACACAAGAAGTTACGAGGTTAGGCCAAGTAGAATAAAATTATAAATCGAGTTATTTAAAACGTGTTCCGAGTAAAGCATGCTTCCGTCGAAAATGTGAGCTGAGCTCTTCGTTCACAATTTTGTTCACAACGTTTTTAATATGTGGTCGAGCACCCTAGTCACATTACCAAGAAATCATGTTTAAAGAGGTTTTGCACAGTTTAATACTTAAGTAGCAGGAAGTATATTTAAAGAGTAAGCAGTAGTCTCGCAAAAATTCAGTGCGCAGAAAAGCACGTTATCGTGTGAGGTGAGTGCCAGAAGTCTAAAGCCCCTGCCACAATGAACTTTTAACTGCCGTACAGGACAGTGCCGTGCCGTGCTGGTGTGATTCTGGCTATCTGATTGGCCCACGTGATCATGACGTCACTGCCGTTCTGCTTGCCGGGCAGTGCTGTGCTGTGCCGTGCTGTGCCGCCAATTCCAGACCAAAATTTAACTTTTTTGGCAACGGCAGGGGCGGCACTCACCGGCCAACACCGGCAGGGAGCGGCAAGGTGATTGCTATTGGTTGACTGATGTACGTCACAAAACGAGAGCCCATGCCGTGACAGCGCGCGGGGAAAAAATGTAAACAAACAAAAATAAGCGACTGCTCTGCCACCTGTTGTGCGCAGAATGAACTGTACCCCAGCGGCAGGCACCGGCATTCATTGTGGCATACAAAGAGGAGAAAACCAGCCGGTCACCGTAGCGGCAGCGCGAGCGTCAAGTCACCTGCAGATGGAACTTTTCATTGTGGCAGGGCCTTAAGACATCGTACCCCTAATGCAGGTTTATTACTGGGTGCCTGTAAGTATTTTCGTGCTCTGAAAGATAAAATGTAATTAGGCCATACAGTAGCGAGGCGCAGAAATGAAAGGGGAGGGGGAAACGGGAGATCCCCGAGAAAACGAACCGGTCAGCGGCATAGTCCGGCATGATTGCCACACACAAAAGTCCGGGGACCGGCTCTGCCGGGAATTAAACCCAGATCGCCATTCAGCTGCCGCGGTCTTTCAGTAAGGTTATTGCCTCAGTTCAACTGACAGGAACATCCACGGAATATATTAATTTTAAGTGTTTTGAAACTACCGATACTATAGCTAACAGCATTTAGTAACATGATGAGGAAATAATCATAGAAGATCATGTAAACTTTGCATCAAACCTTAAATACTAAGTAACTTACATTTATTTTCCTTAGTTAGCAAGATGACAGTTATCGAGTGAATTACGAATGAATGGGAATACCGGTCTTCACTGTGATTGTTTAATCTTACGATTTCCACATCCGAACTTAAGTAGTTAGAAATGACAGTTCAGTTGCGTATGATTCAGACGGTGAGGGCTTTTACTGTGTTAACTCCTTAAATGTAGCAGGTTATTCTTTAAAACAATTCTTTACGCATTTTGGCAGGTACTTCGAAGCTTACAAAGCTCACGGCGTAGACTATTGGGGGCTGTCACCCCAGAACGAGCCGACAGTGACTTCCGATTACTATCCTACCATGAAGTGGACGGAACAGCAGCAGAATGTGTTTGTTGGCCAACATCTGGGCCCGGCACTTCACAACGCTGGCTTCAGTGGACTCAAGATGATGGCCTTAGATGACAACCGCTGGCTCCTGCCTGCCTGGGCCGACACCGTGAGTTGGGGATATGTCAGTTCTACGACTTCGTCAGTTGACAGAACATATTTTCTTCTCCCCACTACGCTGTGAGTTATGCGGGGCGGTGACGAATGTTGGATGCTATGGTCGATAGGGTTTCGTCTTTATGTCTGGTGTACGAACTCAAGTCTCGTGGTAGCCAATCGAAGGAACGATACACAAGCACCAATAGACGGTGCATATGGTTTATGGACAGGGTAAAGGGATGCTATGGTTATGTAGAGGGTTAAGAAGTGTATGTCAGTTCTACGACCTCGGCAGTTGACAGAGCATTTTTAGAGAAGGTGTGCAGAGTGGTTCTTGGTGGAGGGAGTAAGAGGAAGAGTAGGAAAAATGTTCGGTGCAATGACGAGGTTGTAGAAGTGACCTATCCACCTTGAGTCATCTGGGTGGTTCAATGTGTGTAGGGCTAGAAACGGCGAAGGAATATGATTAAGGGGGATAAGTACCTGCAATATTCGAATTCTTCAATTTTAGCTGTAAGTTACATACTAAAAGATGTACTAATATTTCCTGTCTGACATGGCACAGACATTACCTTCTTTACCATTACTAAAAGGTCACACCTTCACAATCCAACTTAGTTTTTTTTTTTACTAACCCTCCGGGGGAAAAAGTCATTTTACGCACTTCCAGATCTTCTGTACACGTCGTAAAGCATACGTTAGTGGTTACGTTTTCAATTGTAAACCCGCCCATATTCGTTCATTAACTCTACTCTTCGTCTTCACTTGCTGGTGTCTCCGAGAGTTCTCCGAGTTCTCACTAGAGTGCTCTCTATTCCATAAATATATTTTGCAAGGATTCATGTAAAATATAACCATATTACTTAATAGAAAGGTCAATTATTCCAACATTTTCAATAGAAAAAAGAGACAAATTGGTTATATTACAGGAATCATTTCTCATATTGCGTAGAAACCGTTATAGCTGTAAAAAATGTGCAAAACATTGCTTAAGTGTACAACTTTGCATTTTATTTTTAAAGTATCGGGTACGGGCAACAATTATTGCGATATTAAATATGCAAGTCAGAGCTTTAGTGTACAACTATGCAACTTATTTTAAATAAAATTCTATACGATCAACGATTATTTATGTATTAACAAAAATATACATAGACAAACTTTATACAAAACGGCAGAGTTTACCTATGAGTTACAAAGTGGCAACCGGCTGAATCGTAATCAGCACGAAAAACTAAGTAAGAATTAGTTGAAACATGTTTGTTTTCTAACATTTCAAAGTCACGCTAAATTAAATGCTTTTAGTGACAGGACTGCTGGGTTAGACACAAAAATTTGACATATTTGTAGTACAGGGTTATATGGATATTCGCTCTCACTTACCAATGCGTTATAACTGCCGTTAGCACGGTCTTGTTTCGCCGCGTGCTGTTGCCAAAAATCCGAAAATGTTGTCCTTGTAACTTTGATCTTAAAATTTTTGCATAGTGTACAGAAACGAAACGCGCATCGGGTGATATATTTGGTTCTTCATTTACAACATTATAAGGAGTTGGAAAAACTTAAAAACTAATTTTTAGAACCATGTACGGTTTTTATGCATCTGTAAATACATCACTTTATAGCGTGCGAATCAAAAGTAATATCGTTTCCAGATTTTTATGGTGTGTAATTTAATATATCTGGATGCCAACGAAGAAATCTGAAGGCTAAAAATGTTTTTCGTTAGTTGTACAGAAAATTTTTTTCTAACGTTATGTGCGTTTTCTAACAATCTGAAACATCAGGTCAGTGAGAAACTTTTTTGCTATCGAAGTTAGATGGCTGATGAAAGCGAGGAAGTTGTTCGTAACGAGATAAATCTATTTTTAAAATAAACCACATCGCAATAGCTTTAGCCGTTCTCTTGTTTATAGCAGTGAAATGTGTGACGTCATGTGTCATGAGCTCACCACGCTCTGACCCTACAAGTTAGACAGCTGAGTGTTGCTCGGAATGTTGTCGGAAGAGATGAAACGTTCCTTTATCTTTGCTGACTATGGGGTTTTGTCTGGAAAGGTTGATAAATATGGTACAGGCTTATTTAGTTAGCAGTTTTCTTCGTCCCGTGTCCAAAACTGGTTCAGAATAGAAACTACATGGTCTCACGGCCAAGCGGTTAGTTGTCTATGGTGACTAATTTCAAAGCCAAAATGTCGTTAATTTTTGTTAACATTTTTTGTATGCAAGGCAAAACAATAAATAATACAATATAGGCCTACCTAAATTACGAGAAATGGAGCAAAATACAGTGTTTATCTTATTCCAGTATTTCTCACGTACAATTAACGCATTAAGAAAGCTTAAGAAGAAAAAGGATGTTCCATAGGAATAAACAATAGCAAAACCGTTCATTAAGTTAACATGAAAAATTGAAACCCTAAAGGAAAGACAAACAATTATAGTTCCGATAAACAAATGTATGGCAATGATCCTTTATTTCTAGTACTTGTATGATAACTATTTTTCATATTCCTAAATTAGAGTAAATATAAAAATAAAAATCTCACCTAGTTTGTTTTCAAGGTTTACTATGTTGTATAATTTTGTTTCATGACAAAATTTACCTGGTTTCGGTAAGTTATTAGTCTGACGAAAATGCCATTAATGTAGTAATTACCTTCAAATGTATAAATAATTATTGAAAACTGCATAATATATAGTAAAACAAATTTAAACAATACTGGAAAACTGACTGAAATATATTCTAGTTTAATCTTAAATGATAATTATGAAAAAAGTAGTGAGAATGAGTGATTCTGCCCAAGTTGACATCATGGCAGAACATTAATTTACACTCTTTTGTTTGATAACATCCTCTCCCACTTTAAATGTATTCTTAGCAGACAGTAAAATTGACAAAAAAAAAAATCAGACATATGTTTCAGTTCCCACGCGACTATGTTTCTGAATGATCTATTTCATAATCATCAACATTACCTCAACCACGATTTTGTCTTCAGACGGACACTACTAAAATAGAAGAAATATTCCTTTTTGTCAGTAGTGTCTATAATGATTAAAAGGTATGTGATAAATATTTCTTTATGAAATGTCCGTTACAATTCACGTAGTGAATTGATATCAGTGGAGAGAGTGAATTGTTTCTTATTTTAAAGGAGTATAAAATGTCGTTAATAGCTTACTTTGGAGCATAATTTTATACAAATTGTAATGTCAATGAGAAAAAATATATAACATTTTTAAACTCATAAACATTACGTTGTACAACTCCCGAACTCCGTTACGGGACTGCGATCTGGCAACAGCGCGCGCCATAAGACCTGTAGCGCAATCTAAGGTTGGGACGCTCTATAGCAATCGGAAGATTTCGTGTGATTGTCAAATCATCTGTAATAACGTTTGAGCTATGATTAACTAAGTCCGGCTAACTGTATTGCCACAGCATGAAAATAAAAGCAATAACACGCACCAGTTTTTTTTAACTGTATATATTCTTTGAATAACACATTCGTTTTTAAGGATTTTATAAATTATCTTCAAAGAATATTATTAATACGCAACACAAATAGCATCAGTGTCTGTATCTGCCACACTGGAATCTATGCTAGCTTGAGAACAAAGACTTGTGTGAATATTTCAATTTATTTTAAGTTCAGGACAAGTTTGTGAAATATGCTTTCCCATTCTGTTAGCTTTTGAACTTACTACCTGATTGCATGTTTTACTCTTAACTATGAACTTGCCACTTGCATCACATCACTTT
>PNEQ01047134.1:17655-41782 GCA_003012365.1 Medauroidea extradentata
ATATATATATATATATATATATATATATATATATATATATATATATATATATATATATATATATATATATATGGGATATTCGGAAATTCATATTACAAACTTCAAGGGCTAGTAGAGGGGACTGAGTAGTCAATATTTTGAAAAAGGAAGCCATGCCCGGAATCATACAGTTTCCGTGCTACAGCCATTACAATGTGCCGGATGTTCCGGTGGTGTTTTTCAACCGTATATGCAGTAAAATGTCAGAATAGCACCACGTCAAATGAGGTATAACGTATGGTACTGAATTATGTAGCATTAGACACTTTGCAGTAGAAAGTCAAATTTATATGGAAACAATACCAACGTAATCAAAAGAACTTCCATTTATCACAATAACATATGTGTCAACACTGAGAAGAATATATAATTGTCTTCTGCACTGGATGTGTTCCATACGAAACTACTCACTACGTCAGAGGCTCGATGTGACGACCAGTAACATCGTTGTACATATTATACCGACGAATCATGCTACGTAAACTCGTTCCATCACGCCAGGTGTCCCGTTAATCTCTTGTGCAGCGACCATAACTCGTGCCACCAGTTTTTGGTCAGTCTCGACAGGAGTCTCGTACACCATAGTCTTCATACGACCCTACAGGAGATAGTCCAATTGCGTTAAGTCCGGCGATTGTGAGGCCTTGCAGTAGGAACACCCTGGCCTATCCATCTCTACCCGAATAGTCGGTCAAGATGTTTCCGAACGTCACGTGTAAAGTGTGGCGGTGCGCCATCGTGTTGAAACCACATTTCGTAACGGATATTTAATGGCACACCATCAAAGAACAGGGGCAATACGTCCTATAGGAATATCAAGTAAGTAGCACCCATTAACGTGGTTGGAAGAAGGTACGGCCCGATCACTTGACCGTGTAGAATACCTACCTACACATTGAATGAAAATCTGTGTTGGGATCTCCAGACATGAGTCGTATGCGGATTTTCTTCTGCCCAGACATGGCAGTTTCAAGAAATGAGAACACACTCTCATTAATTTTCTTTCATCGGTGAACAGAACTCTTGGTGGAAAGTGTGGCCCATCAGTGCAGCAATACATAATCCATGTGCAGAAGTTAATACAAGGTACAAAGTCGGGTGGTTGTAACCCCTGTTCCCTTTGTGGGTGGTAAGGATGTAGTTGTTACACGTGCAGAACCTCCTACACTACGCTTTTAGAAGCATCCAACACACACGCAATTGTTCGCGTACTTGTTAACTGATCCTGCTCAATGGCGTCTCTTTGGAGCACCACAGCCCTTCCTCTCGACGGTGAAGGTACCTCATTCTCGGAGCCGTCACACAATTCTGGCAAGAAAGGGTATGCGATGACGTCGTGTTGTGTGGATATCGCTCTTGATACAACCGACGATCTTTCCTTACATACCGCTGTGTCATACACCAACTTCATGTCCGTGTATTCAGCAAACGTGTACTGGGCCATATTGATCGGATTCGCGCAGGCACGTAATGGGGCTCCAGGCATGACACCGCAGCAGAGTAAACGTCACATCCATCAGGTGTTTCTCTATCGTCCATTCTGGTTGCAGAACAACATCGGTACATCCGACACATTGTAATGGCTGTAGTACGGAAACGGCTCGTTTCTGGACATCGTTTCCCCATTCAAAATATTCTTTAGTCAGTACCCTCTACTAGTCCTACAATTTTGTAATATGAATTTTAGAACATTATATATAATATATATAACACATACAAATATATACGATTTTCAGAACATTCTATATATATATATATATATATATATATATATATATATATATATATACACATATAAATATAATTGTTTGCTCCCGCAAAGGCAATCCGGATTCTATTCCCAGATTTTTGCATGTGGGAATCATGCAGGATGCAATGCTGCTGGTGGACGGGTTTTCTCGGGGATTTCCAGTTTCCCGCTCCCCTTCAGTTCAGCGCTGCTCTATACTCTCGTAATGTCACACCAAACCAGTGCTAAATTCCAGGGTGTTTAGTGCTGGCCAAAATCTTTTCTATTCATTGTTTGTTTGTGAGCACGCGAAGGTGACTGACAAAAATGTGTACCTAAAACTGGGCACGAGTACTGAACGGGACAAAAAAAATTGCATCGTACTGAAAACTAAGCGAACGAAGTCGCGGGCAGCAGCTAGTACACAACCGATATAAATAAAATTAAAACAGATGCCGTCAAATTATGTAATTTGCTACACTTGCTGACCCATTGATTCTACGCCTCACACAGACAAACTCGGCCAGTTAGGTATATGTTGAGATTATTATTAATATTTCTGTGGGCACCAATATATAAAGCAATTTTCTTGCTAATTAAATGGTTCTGTTTTCTTACATAACGTGAGCGGACACAGTTGTATTGCTAGAACATGTACCTTTCAGTTGATGATGTTACTAACGGCAAAACAATGCATACAGGTTATGAACGACAAGACAGCTGGCAAGTACTACTCTGGTGTGGCAGTACACTGGTATTCAGACGAAACAACAGGCCCTAACGTTCTAACTCAGACAAACGACAAACATCCATCAGACTTTCTCTTCTACACCGAGGCCTGCAACTGTGAGTATTTACATGTAGTATTTTTCTCAATTAAAGGCGTAGGAAATATTACGTCAGATAAGACCATGATCTTTCATTTATTTAAAAAAAACTGCAAATTACTCTAATATTTTTCAACCAAACGCTTTGAAAAATTTGAGACTGTGTACAGTCATACCATACACATTTTTTCCAGGGCGTCTTTTAAATTAATGTACCGTTTCTTGGAAAAAATTATTTAGCTTCATTTTGGCTTATTTTGAAAACAAAATATGTGATATTTGAGGGGCAAAAATCTAAAAATCCGTTTAGTGTATTGCAACAGAAAAATTCAGATACAACTGACGATATATAAGGCTTAAAACTGCCAGAATGCATTTTCGGTATATGTATTAATTTCCGTTTAAAAAAATACTTTCGAAACCAATGCAAAACTAAAGAGCGAGGCCTTAAATCAATTGGACTTGGCGTATTCTAAGAAATGCATTTTCTAATTCACAGCGTTTTCAACGGAAACAAAACTGGAGAATTCATTTTTACGACCAAAAAAATTTCCCAATTTAACAACGATTTTTGCAATTACATAGATATCGTGGATTCATAATCGACCGTATATAAATACGTATCTTAATTCAAGGTGGTTGGATATTTTCAAGTAAATGAACTAAATGAGCATATTATATTTTCGGTTTGGAAATTATGATTTAGTTCGACGTTTAAAGTTTTATAAGGTGTAACAGTTCCTTTCGAGGGTTAAGAGGGCGTGGTACGTAATTCAACGCTAAAAGCATTAATATATAACTGCAGGTTTCTTGAAGCCAATTTGCGAAATTTAAACAATAGCAATCCTGACAATAGTTTTAGCCAACGTTTTAAACAAAATTGTTTCCAGTGTTACGTACTTCTGGGGCACAATCTCTGACGCCGGAACCTCTGCGGCGCATGAGATTAGGCGTATCGAATTAGTAATTCCGGATAAATATTTACTCATAAAGTTGGCAAATACCATTAACTAGGATTGTCATTGACTATTTTATCCATATTGGCTTCGAAAAAAGCGTAGGAATCAAATGATTTTTTCAGCGTTTATTTATCTACTATGCACTCTTAATACAAGCAAACTTGTTACGTTGTGAACATTTATTATTGTTATTATTATAATTTTGCCTTTGGTTGTGGCGAAGTTATGGTTTTTGTATTTTTTTACGCTCAGTGACATGTAGAAAGTAACATAAGTTTATTTATGAGTTTTCATTACACATTGCACACACGTTTTAATTTTTGTGCCAAATTTACTCAACGTGTGATTAAAATTAAATATTATAAATATTAGTTAAGTTAAAACTACACTAACTACCATAGCAAGTAATATGATCACTTACCATAAATCAAAATAGTGTAAAATAAAAAAAGACAGAAAGAACAACAATCACACAATATACATTAGAAACTAAAGATTGTTTTTTTATTACAAACGTAACAGTAGACATTAGGAAAACAGTAACTTTTACTGCTTTAGATGTTTGTTTCTTCCATACAAAAAGTTAACTTTGTTTAAATATGCCTAATTTTTCTATAGTTTTCACATTATTTGGCAGATCATGCCAAGAGCGAGTATCAGAGACGGTAAGTTTCAGGAAAATAATTTAGTTTTATGAACATGTATCATAAGATTTATCGTTTCACAAGAACGTGTGTGGTGGTAATGAATCTTATTGAGGGGTTGAAATTGGTCAGCAATGTTATTAGGTAACCTCAAAATGAGTGTTATCTTTATAAGAAAAAGTGATTTTATCTTTCGCCTATCTTAAAGACTGAGCATTTTTTTTTTTTTTTTTTTTTTTATAATATGAGCTAATAAGATCCGCAGATTTCAACTTGTATATGTACCTTAACACATGAATTTCGAAGGCGCTGCAGTTGGGCAGCCTAATTACAAGTGAGATCACTGTAGACAACATCGTAATAATCTATGGGAGGAAATAATAGTAACCGTACTAAAAGTTTATTTGTGGGAAGAACGCTATTCTTTCGCTTTAGCGAGTACAACGAATCCAACACATTTCTGCCAATTTTCTTTACATGATTATTCCAGGTAAAAGTGTTATCAATTTACATCCCTAAATATGTAACTCACCGAGCTCTAACAATAATTTGACCGTCTACAATAACATGTTTTATAAAGTATAATTTAATTGAATATTTTAGTTTATTTGAACATATTATGACATACTGTGTTATTTTCGCATTTATATGCAATTTACTATTTATCACCCACATAAATAGACTATATATGTACATTTGGACACAAGGACTCTTATAAGTGTTCAAAATTGAACAAAAATAAATTTCCGAGAATTATCGAAATATTATGTCAGTTTGCTAAAAATTCCTTATCAAAACATTTTCACAAATTCTCCCTAAAAGGAAAAACACAGAGTTAAAGTTTAAGGAGTACAAATGACTGGAAATGAAATAACATAATTAAAACCATAAAAACTTAAATAAAAAAGTAAAAAAATTTAATAGAACATATTTTTCTTCATGTCTAATTAAATGAAATTTCTTTCCAGGAAATAATTATTTTCATTCCTTCATATATTAATATTTAGAGAATCACAATTAACACCTTTAAAACTTTATCATTCAATTTTTGAACATATCTGTCGGGTAAAACACTTTAAAATTTTATATTTCTAATAACTCTCGAAAGCCCAATTTTGTGTCTGTTATTATGAATTTATTTATAAAATATGGTTTATCTATTGTGTTCAGAAACGTTTGTAAATTACTTTTTCCATTTAATACATAAAGTGTTCTTTCCATTTTTTGCTTCCATTTATAAAGAAAAAAATTCATAAAAATTAAAAAAAATCTAAAATATTTAAATATTTATAAAAATATAAAATCATGTAACATTTTATTTTATTTATTTAATCTTTTCCTATATTTTAATTTTTTTTGTATTTTTTTATAAATTTAATGAATGTTCAATTAAGCCGGAGGTTTAGAAATATTTCTTCTCAAAATGCTTGAGATGAAATTTAATTTAAAATTTTTTTAAGGGGAAATAAAAAGTCTCGAGAAATACAACTGAAATGTAATGTTTGTAAAAATTACTATATACCGTCCTGTGAAGAAAAACATTTAGTAACAGGCGCGGTTCGTGGATTTAGACATAGGTAGAACTGCATACGAGGAGGAACGAGGAGGTCCTCTCAAAGAAAATTTTAGATTTTAAGGTGCAAAATAGTGCTGTTTTAGCCATTCTCGTATCTAAACAATAAATATACTTTTGGTAGGTTTATTAATATTTTTAAAATGAAACATTCTGTTAAGGGGCATCCCTAGTCCCTAGTAGAGTAAACAAAGTAACGTTTCAAGCAGTTACTGCTGTTACATTTTCTCAACCAGTTTAAATCATTAAAGTGAATAAATTTTTTGACCTAAATTCACAAAATCTACAAAAATTACTTTAAGAAATTTAACATACCTTCGGATTACAGTAATTTTTTTAGAACAAAATTCATAAAATCAACAAACATAATTTTAACAACTGTAAACATACCTTTGGATTACTGTGTTGAGCACTTGACGTAGCAAGTAGGTGGAGAAAACAAGGGTAGCTGCGTGGAAAGTTACGCCAAGTTGACTTATGTACCACGCCCTCTTAAGAGCGAGTAGTAGATAAATAAACGCAGAAAACATCAATTGATTTCTACGCTTTTTTCGAAGACAATATGGATAAAATACTCAATGACAATCCTAGATAATGGTATTTGTTAACTTCATGAGTAAATATTTATCCAGAATTACTAATTCGTTACGCGTGATCTCTTGCGCCGCAGTTAAATGCAGGAGGTTCCGGCGTCAGAGATTGTGCCTCAGAAGATCGTATTACTCGAAACAATTTTGCTCAAAACGTTGGCTAAAACTATTGTCTAGGATTTCTATTGTTTAATTTTCAAAAATTATTTTGAAGAAACCTACAGTTATAGATTAATGCTTTTAGCGTTGAATTATGTACCACGCCCTCTTAAATGAGCATTCGCGCATTCGCCGTAACGAAGCGTCTATATTACGGCCTCGTTTCAGACCCTAATACGTTGTGGTGGTGGAGGAAGTTGACAGGCGTGCTTAGCAACGGCGGCAGTGGAGCTGCGCCGTGTTCAAACTGTTGTGACCGCCGCCTTCCTCTAGCCACGCTGAGATCATAAATATCCACCTCGATAACAGCCACTTCCTTTGCCTCGGTCTAACTCAGCGGGTTTACTGAGTAAAAACAAACACGTTCAATAAGTTCGTCACGCGTCTATCACAGCCGTATTTTTCCTCGCTCAGGGCAGAGACAAAGCAGCGATAAATAATATGTACCGTCTCCCTCGATTTAAGATTGGAAGTTCACAAAACAACTGACGAGGTACGCAACTGCTCGGTATTCCGTGTTTAATTGCCACGATTCCCGACAAATAGAACCTTACTGGAGCAACACGATGACACTCTCCAGGAGAACCGACGCCCGCGCCCCGCGATACGTCCTTATGCCCCGGAGAACACCACACTTCTCTCTACTAACGCTCGCGAAAACAAGCCAAGCCACGCTATCCCTCCCCCAGCTCCGATCCGGCCAATCGGAAGCTTCGTTACAAACTGCCCTGCCCTGCAAACCGCAGTGAACTTAGGCTATTACGGCTGTATTAGACGTCATATTTATTTTCGGAAGCAAACATAATACATTAATTTAAATTCCTGACACATAGATTACACTATTTTCCTTTCTTATCACTAATTTTTAAATATAACTTAAATTTAAAACATTTGGCCAAGTGTGATTTTCAGTTGGATCGCTGGCTCCCCCCTTCTCCGTCCGCCATCGTGGCTCAGCGGGGCGGCTACCGTCCACTCCTGCTGGGCCCCACATTTATATTTGCTGACAACCCTGTTCTGGGTAAAGGGAAACGATTAGTTCCACCCTCATCCGCTCGTAATCAAAATACTAATTTTACATATTTACCATTAAACTGCTTCTGAATAAATTGAATGGACAAGCTGAGATCCTACAGAGCCCAACGCAACTGACTCTGTAGCCCTATTCATTCCAATATCAGTTACAATCAAATCAAATAAATTCTAACTCTGTAATACTACAAACTATATCTCCTAAAATTAATAACATTGATCCTCCCCACTCTTCTTTACAAACTTTTGCCTAATTCACTACATTAAATAATTTATATATTGTAGCCCAGAGGCACATTACACTGTCACTGCTGCATTTTTAACAGATTGTCACTATTTTTATTTTGTTTATTTTACAATATAGTGACTTTTTCATGTGATGATTGCAACTCTACAACTAATATTTAAGTGCCGTGATTTAAATTAACTATTTTTAAATCATTATAAATATAATTAATTACCATTTTTGTCCATATAGATTGGTTTGATTATTTTTTTAGAGTTACTGAGAGTGTGTTCGTAAAATCACTAGCTTCGAAACTCAAGGGTTCGTAAAATCGGGGGTTTTTGTCTACCATATTTCTTGCCAACAGCTCACTTTGCAATCTGTGATATAACAGATCTTATGCGAAGTTTGTAGTAATGACTCATAGATTATCAACTACTTGTGTCAAATGTTGCTGAAGTGACGTGGCTTGTTTCATGTTTCAGTGAAGGCCGTGGTCCAGAATGACTTTGGTGACTGGGAGATAGGAGAGAAGTACGGGAAGAGCATGACTGATGTAAGTACCGTGATCTCAATGAAATCAGCACCCAGTAAATGTATGATTTGAGGTCATAATTGACGTGCAGTTACCATGTCAGCGTATTACCTAGAAGATTTGTGTACAGTTACCGGTACTGCTGAGTAATCTTCAAGAAATTATTTAAAGAATTCTGGACCTTTGAGTTGTTTAATATGTTTTTGTGCAAAGTTTCTTTCCTCCACAGCCAATTATCTAATCAATAATAATAACAGTATTGCGTCATTATTAGCCTTCAATGAAATCATGCAAGCCTTAAAAATGGTGTATGTGCTAGGCTCATCTAGGCAGTTAATATATCTAGTATTACGAGTTCGTACAAACCTCTGAAATAACTGTATTGCAGTAAGTAACATACTACTCTTTAAAATAGGGGACAACATTCCAGTTTGATTGTCGGCACTGTGTGGAGTGTACCTACGACAATTTACACCGTGGAAGGAGCAACAAGCATCTTTCTTTTTTAGAACATGTTGATACTTCTTGCAGAAACATTGCTGTGGACAAACTTCAGATAACTCCAAATACCAAACTGGACTCTTATCCCTATTTTAACATCAGTATGAAAACCTACAACAGTCATTTTCTTCAATTGCTATTCCTTAAGACGGGGGTGACTTTGGACATTTAAAGTAACTTAGGGACAATTCAAGAACTATTTTTCGCAAATATGACAGCCGTGAGTAACGAAATTTACTTGCGATGAATTCCAAATAATAAATGTCTACATTAATAAACATTAATATTTACTCCCAGTAGACACACATAGAAAATAAAAATTGTGTAAAAGTGTCTCAAAGTCTCCTCACATGTCCAGTCACCCCACTTATGGTACTGTAAATATACAATTGTGAAACGTCACTATGTGAACCGCAAGTTTGAAGTATTAATGCCATTGAGGAGGTGTGGTTGGTTTCAGATAGCCGTGGGATTTTCCTATACTCTTGTTCGATTATCCCTCCTAATCCTCAACACGTTATGGTCCATCATGCCGCTAGTATTCGCAAAGCTGATCCGCAATCGCATGGATATATAAGCGAACTAACAATATTGACACATGCAGGCCATTTCAAAAAATTTCACCTCCCCGTAATAGTTGAATTCAACTTATATTTTAAAGCTAATTTGATCCCTTTTTTTTTTCAGAACGGAAGCAGACATTTCAGTTTGGTTGTTATTTTTTTTATCGGAATCATACTATTTTTGTGACGTTCAGTTAACTGGATAACTGTCCAAATAATTTTTTAAGGATTTATTCAAAACAAAGAAATCAAAAACAATCTGTTCTAAAAAATCATTTTCTGGGTAAAACGTTCTTGGACCAAGATATAGAAACATTTAAGTTAGTAATAATGAAAGGAAGGAAGAGAGAGATGATATTTCTTGTTGCAGGCCTTCAACAACTGGGTGTCTGGCTGGACCGACTGGAACATGGTGACGAACCTGCATGGAGGCCCCACCACGTTTAAAAACATCACGTACCCGACCGGTTACAACGCCGCTATCCTCGTTAACAACCAGACAAACGAGCTGTACAAACAACCACCATATTACTTCCAGGCTCACTACTCCGCCTTTGTACCTCCTGGTTCCAAGAGGATTGGCCTAACTTCGACACAAAACGGTGGTCTCTACAACGTTGCCTTCCAAACTCCTCAGGACCGCTACATCATCGTCTTCATTAACATGTGAGTCCGTCTATAGTTAAATTCATACAGGTTGTCCTGGAACAGCATATAGAAACCACACTTCGAGAATCCTGAGCGAAATTGGAGACGAAAATTTTAGAGGCAAAATGTCTTAGGATGATATATTTTATGCAAAGTTTGACATCACAGCGCGGAGTAATTCCCCTCTTGCTCTCTACAACTTAAAATGCTGTTATTCTATGTCTGTTAATCCAAGTAAACGTAGAGAAGTATTTGAACTGCCTGGAATTTGAAATTACACCCATGATTATCGTAGCAAAAGCAGTGAGATATATGTATTGTGCAAGAGGTGACTTACATTGTGCGCTGTTGCCAAATTATACACAAAAATTTAACGTACGGAATTGCGGTACTTAAAGAAGGGTGCTTTTTACTCACCCATTTCTGGACGTTCACGATGATTCAAGATGGAGTATACTGATTTAGCGTGGGGATAGCTTAATAATAACAAGTATAAAATGTGTCATCGAATGTTTTCGTAAAATTAACTATAGTGCGAGTAATGATATCACGAAAATCAGCATTATGCGTTTCTTTAAGTTAAATCAAAAGTTACTTGTTATTTCATTGTCTTTGCGCTATCAGAGTGTCGTTGCTTGATATGCAGTGGTAATTTATTTTACATTTACATGAATTACCTTTTATATTCGATGGAGTGACAACACTCCCACCATAATAAACTGTACGGAATTACTAAAACATTTTCGTTATATTTTTTTCATAAAACTATTACCATGCAAAAGTTTTATTCATCGTCTTGACTCATCCTGTATATTTCGGGGAGTATGGGTACGTTATGTTAATAAGGTAAAATTCCACTTTTTTAAACGAAATATTTCACCAAATGAGAACTGCTATGGCCCTTAAATGCATGCGAGGTATGAATCGCCCTAGAAAGTAAATTAATATTTACTACTCAGTTCAGACTAACGGCATATCCTAAGAGGGCGGTAAGAAGGGCATAAGTCGAATTATTACCCATTGAGACTTGTGTTTTTCTTACAGCTATTAGCAGGCGTTCAATAGGGCACAATTCTCATCATATTAACACGTTTCTATAGCCTTCGCACTACCTTCACTAAACAGGAAGAATTACATAAGTGCCATTATATTTTTACATGATTTATGCCCTTCTTACCGCCCACCAAATATATATTGAAACGATTGCAAGAAGTATTTAAACACCACAGTGTTACTAATTGGTTTAAGTCATACTAATGCGTAAATGTTCAAAAAAGAGAGTAAGCTTTTAACTATGTTTTAAATTGTGTTCATAGTAATAGGGGCTATGTTAACCCAAAACGTAGGTTAACGAATTAAATTAAGAACTGGGTTACAGTTTTAAAGCTACATACAGAAAGTAATGCTTGTTTACTTTGTTCCAGGAATAATACAGATGCCGCTGCAGTGGTCAGCCACGCGGGAAAGGGTCAAATCAACGTAAATATTGCTGCGAGGAGCATCAACACCATCGTATACTCATAAATCAACTCTGTTTACTCGACACTACGTCGCAAATATCATGCACGATAAAATAACTGAAAGTTGTTTGCGTCTGCAGTTCTTCAAGCAACAGACAGTTTTTTAAATCCAGAGTAAATAATTGCTCACACGTGAAGAGTTAATAATTTATTAATGCAGTGCACTTTGTAAGTTCTAATTGAAATATAAAAATGTGATAAAAAAAGGCTAGTAGCTTTAATTCAAAGAGTGGTTTATAAAGAACATAAATTTGCCTTAATCTTTACACAAACTGCCTGATTGTGAAACCGTTTTTATTTACGAACCGACGTTTCATATTCGGTATGTCTGACAAGTACACTCATAATCAGAATTAGGTGCATGCCCACGTAACTTCAAACGATAGTTAACAATTAAATATCTATGATGTGGGGAATGTTTTATAAGATAAGTATTCTGGCTGGTGAGGCAGTACATATAACTGAACTGTAAACAAACAAAGAAATTTGTAATATATATTGCACTGTAAAAACTACAAGCTAAATGATTAGTACTGCAATTGATTGGTTGGTTCCACAGAAGCTTCCTACAGCACCGTTTGAATTGTAACAATATAAATAATATCAGATGTTAAATAAAAAACTTCTGTTAACGGTATTTTCCAAACAGAATCCTGGCCATTGTGCTGTACTTAGCGTAACCGGAATTGTTTGTTTACGTGACTCAATTAGGAAATTTTGTTTAATGACATTTATGTGTAATTCAATTCTGCGTACTGGCGAGAGCGCAGTATTACCAGAAGAGTGTTGAATTGTGTCACGGCCAACTGACCTTTAACACTGCAGGGGAGGGAACACTGAAAAAAGTGTATAGTTGCAGGTACCGTACTTCTGATAAAATAGGGACAACAAAACAACTTAGTTGTTGGTACTACTCTGGACAGTTCCTTCAACAATTTTTTTCGTAGTTGCTTTTACAAACAAGATGGTAACTTCTACAAAACAGATTGTTGAAGGAACTGTCCAAAGTAGTACCGACAACCAAACTGTTTTGTTGTCCCTATTTGAACAGAAGTATGGTACCTGCAACTATACACTTTTTTCAGTGAAAGTTGGTAAGCAGGTGGTGAAAGCTAGCCAGTAGCCTTGAGCCGACAAGGGGGACACATCTCAGAAGCCGAAAATTGCGGTACCGAGAGGCGGGGCAACGCCACCATCTGCTGTGCAACTTAATATTAACATTGTATTGTAGTTAGTCGTCAGACATTTATAAGATTCGGTAAATAATTTCAAATGTCTGTCAATGTTCAAGTGTGTTAATTTGGAACAGATATAGTAAATTAATACGGAGGAATGTCCGGGTTTGTTGTGGTCGTCCCCCACGAGAGACGCGATTGGTTGGAAGTTCAAAGGGGGCGTTCCTAGAATAGTAGGCGCGAAGGAGAAAGTTAAGGAGGACTCTTGCTACAATCGTCACAAAGAATGGACGCAACGTGCGAGTCGAGCCGCGGAAATTCGCGAGAAGCTTCGTATGAAACAGACTCTTGCTGCAACCACCACACAGGGTGGCTTTGTATGCGGGTTTCGCGAGTCGCATCGAGGACATTCGCGGGAGGCCGCGGATAAAATTGAACTCTTGCCGAGATTCCCACGAAGTATGGTAAAGCCGCGGAATAGCCGCGCGTTATCACGAGGACTCGAGGACTCAATTCTGTTGTGGCCGCCACGTAGTGTAGTAGAGCCAGGGTCACCGCAATCTGCTATCAAAAGTAGTGCGCACCTTAATTTTAGGTAAGGACAGAAACGCGGGGCTTTGGAACGATAAGAACTATGGTATATCATCTCTCGTGGGACTGACGAAACAAGATCGGATTTCCCGAAGCATTGAAAGACATTACCACCGTTGTTTTCAGTCAGTAATAGCAGATCCTCGCAACAATTAGAGAATGAGAGGAAAACATTGGTTTTAAACGCCCTTTGAATTTAAATTTTCTGCTTTCAAATTTTTGTGTACTTAGAGTAAAATGTCATTAACATGATAAACTTGCTCATAAATTATAGCGGAACATTCTTTAATCTCTTAACCTTATTTGTGTACTAAGTAAGTGTGCTGGCATTGAGAGTGTTAGGTGATGTCAAAGTAGAAACAACTTTGCTGGCCGCTCTTCACAATACAACCAGATGAATTAAAATTAATTAAATAGGTTGCAAAGTTTTATGCTGATAAAGCTCTTCATTTTATCAGCATTGACAGATAAAGTGAGAGATCGCAACTAAGGGGAAAGTAATGAATTAGTTTTCTTATTTCACTATATCCACTGTAAACTTGGAATGACTTTTTAAATAGGAATGTATGGCACTAAGAAAATTTTCATTTGAAAACTACAATTTTCTTGTACATTCAGAATAGCATTACTTACGAACCACTTCGTAAGTATTTGTATAAATAATAGTTTTCACAGTTTTCGATGAAAGCATGCAACATTTTCTTAGAATTCAATAATGTTTTGTAATAAATTACACTATAAAGTGAATATGCACGTATAGGGCCTAAGTACTGTGAGAGAATTTCCATTCTTCGGTTGTTGTGAATCTAATAATTCAAATTTAGAAATTTTATTTTAATTAATTGCCCTGCATAGACGTTGTACAATATCCTACAACTATTTGCAGAATCATTCTCTTTACTCTCGTGACCTTATGGCAGTTTTCAATAATTATACTCGTAAGCCTTAGTCTGTGTGGGACAGACAAAGAAATTTCGTAAGTAGTGATTGTAAGATGCATGTAATGGGCAAGCGCAAATCGTTCTGTTTTAGTCCCGCCCAATAATTCAAGTCGCAAATGCCGTTCTTAAATCGATTACCTGCAATATATTCTCGATGAATGGTCCTCTTTCATAGCCTTTACACCTCGAGGCCCATTAACATATTCCCCAGTTCTTGAATTTCCCGACCCCAGATCGCAGCAATTAAGAGAAAACTCACCAGTCAATCATGTGCGAGCACTCAAACGGGTTCAGCTTTTCTCTCGATCCCGAGGCCACCATTTATTGCACACTATTTTCATCTGCACAGTTAAATGTTAATAAACGTTGCTTTCCATGTCTGGAATTATATATCTATACTGCTTAAATTGTACAAGTTAATATTTGACAACACTATAGGTTGTTAACACACTTTTCTCCCACGACTGGCATTGTCAGCTGTTGCTTCTCGAGACTTTAAATTGTTGTACTTCACTTCTCGACCGTAATATCAGAGACATGTTGGCTCTATCTCGAGGTTACCTGTCGTGTGTCTCTGATTCGTCATAACTCACCTATTCTCAAACCATTCCTACTTCAAAAAGTTATATTTTAACACATTAATTTAAATACACTTACATAAAATAAGAATAACATACCTATTGTAATTACCTTACAATACATAAGACTTTCGGTACTCTATGTGCAAATGTACCACATTCGATTAAATTTACCTCATATTGTCGCACATAATGCTATCACGCAGTCTAGTTGGATAAAGGGAAACACATTTATTCCTAACAACAAGAGGTTTTTACGGCAAATACATGTGGCTTCATGTACAACGTCGTAAGAAAGTATAATTTGTTGAAACATTCATTCTTTAAATTTTTTTTATTTAGTTTGGCTGATTGTTGAGAGCAATGTTTGTATGTGTTTAAACAGATGTCAGTAATGCTATTTTTGGTTTATTAATGATAGCGAAAATTTGAAACACCTAGCAGAAGGATTCTAAATAGTATTAGTGCATAAGGGGAGGGGGTGAAGGTTCTGACGCAGTGAATCTGTTTCGTTCTCAAATATAAAAAATAAATAAATAATATATATATATATATATATAGTTTCTTAATTCCTTAAAATTAACGAAAAATTTTGCAATTTTTAAATAAATTCTCATTCAACCATATTCGACAAAATCGCCATAAAATGATGAAGGTATTGTTTAGAACAAATAATTAATCATAAAGTAATAATTTTACATTCAACCTTCTTTGGTAAAGTTACAATGAAAATTATAAAATAAATTATTAAAATATGATTATTTAATTTTAATGAACAATATAAATTGCATTTGTTTACTACCCCAATATTTCATTACAATACAAACAAAACCCATGTTCTCACTATTTGTATCTCTTAAAACATAACCAGTGAATTTTCGACTATATTTTTCTGAAAATATTACTTGAAAACTCCGAAATTACAACAGCTCTATGCCAAAACAACGTTTCTATTATTTCAATATTATTTACTGCAAATGGTTTACTTATTGTCAGATCGGAAAGTTTCTTAAACTCAATAACTTCGTTAGGTGTGTTTAAGGATGTTCCATTGATAATTTAGTTATTATATTTAAAAAAATAATAATAACTTCAAACACGAAAACTTTTTTTCCAACAAATTTGAATATCCAGCGAACCTATTATGAAAATATATTTCAAATTCGTGAGTATTTTCGAATGGAAACACAAAAAAAAAAAATTGTGTCAAATATTTCATCTTTTACATCTCCACAAATTTTTTAATTCATATTGTTTTTATTATTAGCTATTGTTATGTTGAAATAAATTTTTTCTTCCCAAACAAATCACTTTAAAAAAGTAAAATCAACATAATTTTTATCCAAGATTTCTATCATTTGTTCCACTTAAAAGATAAAAAATTATCATAATTTGTAACATTGTTATATTATATAAATGGTAAATAAATAGCAAAATACTTGCTCTGTTACTTCAGCATCTCATAAGGGTATTTCAGGGTCTAATAATTTTTTCGTGATATATTTTCAACATATCAAATGCTCCAGCGTAGACCTGATGTGTCGCTATGTTTTGCATTAAATCACACTACGAAATAATTTTTTTAATTCTTTGGTGTGCTTAGACTTGTTTACAATTGTTCAAATATTTCCTACATTTCGTTCCAAATAATGTCTGCAAGTGCCCGTGTAATATGAATAACTCTTTTATTCTTAACATAATATCCAAAACCAAAATGATACATTTTAGATGTTTATATTCGTGTTGTTAAATTACTGTTAACTGGTAATAATTTAATTATTTATATGGTATAGGGTATTTACGTGCAATCATGAAAAGTATTTTTTGATGCTAGTAACATTTAATTGTTTACATTTCAGTTTACAGAAAATAGTAAATTATTACTTTATTATTGACACTTAAATCTTCTACAAAGCCAAACTATAAACTAGGCCTAATGAAGACCCACTGTTATACCACTAGGCTTACGGAGAAGGTTAAGTCTAGCAGTTTGGAGGTAGGACTACCGTATTGTCCAAATGTTTGACTTGGTTTAAGTAGGCGTAAGTGTTATCGCAGTAGGTTGAATCCAGTATCCTTATTAATTCCACTTGCAATTTAGCAACTGCTTTTCCTCACTCATATACCAGACCCATCCTAAATTTTCCAACACCCCTCACTTTCACAATTTCATCCGAAAGCAAATTCCACTACCTCACCTTTAACCGATCTCCTGTATATAGACTGCTGATACTGCTCTCCTACTCTGTTCTCCTCATCGTGTGAATCGTCTCGCTATTATCCCCTGCCCCTCTGTACTCTGCTTTAGTTAACATTGAGACAAACCTACCCCTGTCAGCCTCACAATTCACAATCCTGTATATCCTGACCATCGTTTTCACACTTCTCCTTTCCTTCAATGATTTCCACCTCACAATACAAATATTAAAAGTAAATTGGTAATAATGTGTCGAATATAGGTAAAAGTTTGAGTAGTGAATGGTAGTTAGATTTTCCATGTCTACATTTAGCCAAAAGTCACTTAATTGACAGTAGAATATTGTTGAGTTATTCTAGATAGATACTTAACACTCTCTTAACTAGGTTAATCAGAACTATGTAACATTATGTAATGATTAAATATCATTAATATTTGAGTCCAGTGCTTAATAACTGCTGAATTTGAAGCCTAATTTTACAACTAATGTTACCTATCTATCCCTTAAATAAATTCAAAACAAACATTCTATTAGTGGCTTTTGGCAGAACATAGACAATTAATACACACGAACTATTTTTTTTATGTATCTCTACCGTGAGTTTATAAATATCTACCATTATTGTGTGTTTTAGATTATCGTAATAGGTTGCTGCTATTTCGAAAGTATCTCTTGTATCGTCTTTGTGTTGAACAAGTTAGAAGAGTTTCAACTAAGTCTGGACTATCACAGTCAAATGCAGACACACACATACACACATATACTTACTGAAAAATTCACTCCTTCCTGTTCACGAGGAGATTTAATTAAACGCAGAGTAACTCTTGTGATATAATGTAGGTATATTTGTGCATATATCAACGAGGATTTTTGGATGAGTGACGGAAAAAAAAGCATACCGGTAGCGTACAGAATTGAAAGTATTAGAAATTACATTACAGACAATAAAGATACAATGTTACTGATCGGTGCAACACTATACTCTTAACATTTCAATTAATTCAAATATACACGTTGTTCCGTACCAATATCTACTGAAAAGTATTTATTCGAAACAATTTTGTCATCAAAATAGGGCCGTACGAGAATTACAAAAGAAGACAGAAAATGAACAATGAAGTATTCAAGAATGCTCTTAATAAAATAATTGGTACATAGTAGGAGTTAGGATAAATACTTGAACATTATGAAGAATTCAATTGTATGAAACATTAACTAATAAGCATAATTAAATTCTGACAAGCTAATGGTGTGGCACAAACAGACGGCTTTAAAGTTACGTATATTTATTAGTGCGTTCGTCCGGGAATCAACGTACGACAAGCTACCTATATCTACTGGAAACTTGAAGTCCTACCGGAGAAAATCTTCTTTCTAGAAACCTCCGATTCAGGCATACACATCGCACTGCAATCCTTCTGGACAAGCTGGCATACGCCCATCCTTCCTTCTACAGCAAAGTAGGAGGAACAGAACCACGGCCCCTCAGTCCAAGGCAGCTCTTCCCTCGACACGTCCGGATCCCTTCGAAGTTCATAACATAGTCCCTTCTTATACCTCTCTCTGTATCTATGCCCAATTTCCTCGCACTAATGCACAGAGGTTATAACCTTCTCCTAGCACAGTTTAATAAAAAGTTTGCTATGCACCAATCCTACACTCCACTGCACTGAATAAGTCTCTGAATATTCATTTATCCTTAACTTTAAATACCAACATAAATATTTAAATGAATTTAAGACGAACGGCCCAAAAAATACAAATACTGATTAACACGTTAACCTTACTCAACTGCGTTTTAAAATTCAGTACCCGTAACAAGAGAAAATCTATGTTACACTCTCCTTCCTGCATATCCACTTAGCCACCGCAAAAGATAGATAAACGTGATTTAAATGAAACTGAATGCGGGAAACAAACCTGGAAAGTGAACGCATCACCTAAGAAACACAAGATCCCGTGCGTTTCAACAAAACCTCCTTGTTTTGATTTACCACGCAAAGTATGGTCTACTCTTAACAGTATAGGGTCCAACAGTGACATGTGTACTGACTCCTTACCCAAGTGGAATAGAAAATCTTCCCCAACACGTGATTGTGACGTCGAGAAGCAAACTGTTACGCTGGTTACCAAACAGATTTTCCAACAATGTCTGAGGGGCTGCGATCTCCGGAAGGTCACACCAAGACGATCCGGTATCGATTCCCAGCGGATTCGGTCCCCGCATTTGGGAATAGTTCGTGACAATGCCGTTGGTCGGCTGACTTTCTCGGGACTCGTCCATGTCCCTCGCCCTTCCATTTCGGCGCTTCTTCATACTCAGCTTACGTGACCACTGACTGAAGACCTCGGTGTTGAGCGCTGACCAAAATATCTTCCTCATTCACTCACTTGTAACGATGACGTAGAGAACACTATACTATATTTATGGTCTATGTACCAATATATAAAGCAAGTAAATTATGTACAGTTAAATGTTGTTACGTCATATTGTAGTAAACAAATAAACTCTTGTTGAAATAGAATACCATACAAATATTCATGAAAATATTTTAATATTAGAAATGCTGGAACAACGTACGAACCACGTACAGCTTGCAGAGTCGGTTTAATCATGTTAGAAAGGGAATAGTAATTTCTTTAAATTCAATGAAATCATTAAATAATTAAATATAAAACACGTGTTTTTTTGTTTCCATAATGCACCATTAATTAGTAACGAAATTCAAATGAAACATAATTATTAAACTTCGTATGGAATCATTGTGTTTTGTACGTACCTTCTCTAACCGACATACGAAGAAGACCACTCTTATTACGGTGTCAATTTTTCCTATATAGTGCCTCTACAGCAGCGATGAACAATAACTATGTTGCGAAGTTAATCAGATATAGTTTTATGATAAGACACAGTAAAATTATATGTACGTCGTGTAAACAGAATAAAGTATTGAACCATGAAGCAATAAGTCCAGTGGATACTGCGGGTACAGTAAGCCAAACTGATAAGAGTAATTAATTGGGTCACTGTCAATTTCTTTACAATTTGCTAGGAAGAACTGTACATCACAGTGTACATGTCAGCAATGTATATACACACAGATGTACTGTGGTTTCTGAACGTCTAGGTGGGCTGTAACGCAAGAAATATAATTGGACGAAAATTCACTTTACATTAAAACTACACCTGACATGACCAACGTAATGAACAGAAAATTCAAACAATATCTGTAGTACATTGCATACATTAAAAGTTTAAAAACAACTTGGTGTTGGTACGTGATTCTGCGCTGCTGAAAACTATTCAAGGGTGAGGGAAGTGGCAAGAATGTGTTTGACGGTAAAGTTTTACTTGGTATCGTTTAAGTGAAATAAGTCGAGTTCATTATTGAGTTTCTTAACTTCTTGGATCAAAAATAGATTATTTGGGTCTTACAACAGCTTACGCCATTCAAACACATTTTTGAATAGTAACGTGAATAATTAATTTTTCAAAATGATATACCCGGTCGTCCAGTCCATACAGGTATGTTCACTATTCTTGAAATGGATTCAGTCAACGTGTAACTGATGGCGGTGGTACAACTCATGTGCTCATATTACTCCAGAAAGATTGCACAGTTTATTATTGCTGTATCTACCGAGCCGAGTGTAGTAAAATACATTGTTAGTGGAGCCTGGAACGTTTTCAAGGAGGTTAGGCTAAGGTTGATATCGTAAAGCCATGGTCAGAAAACACTGATATGTTGTTAACTGCGCTCTTTGGCGCCGCAGTGCTACCTGCTAACGATCACATAAATGCTCTGCGGGCTGCCATAACACAGATTATATACGCTTCAACTTTAGATCAGTAAGTGATTGTTTATTTCAAATTTAGAATGTTATTTTGCAGCTCTTAGCGTACAGCTGTAGGATCATCCGCTCAAATATAATTTTATTTGGGAAAGCAATGATTTCATTTTGGTGTTGTGAATATATAATGACAAAATTCAGATATAACACATACTACCTACGAGTGTTATGTTGACCTCGATAAACCCCGATCATGTATATATTTTATCTATGGGAACTACGTACTTTTGTGCTAATTATTGAGCCATGTCCCCGGAATATACAGCGTGGGACGACGACTTCCGCCTAGTATGCTTTGGATGAAAAACCCTTCTCTGTTTACGCTTCAAACATGACAGTCCAGCATAATTAGGGTGATGTAGAAATAGCTAAATAGGACTGTACATCATATGTTCAGCATGCGAATGAGAAGTGCATTAGAAGCCATGAGTGTTTATAATGAGTACTTCAAGGTTATCCATGGTACTCTAGCTAATTATAACGTGTGGTGTGGCAAGACTGCTGCCAGCCAACATTTCATCATGCGATACTTGTAACATCGTCTTGAATCATGACTATGTCGCCGTGTTTTTCCCGGACTTCATGTAACACGCATAACTAGAATTAATGGTTTGCGCGTCACTCAGAAGTACCTGGAATTTTAAGAGCCTTATTAAAAAATATATACATAATAGTTTTTTTTAACTAGCAGTGGTATTATAATGAAATCAATCACGTGTTCCCGCCTTCGGACAGTGTCACAATGTGGATGAGAGAAGGCAGGGCTGTCTTCTCAATTAGCGAAACATGCCTGTTGCCATCCGGCTAGAAGAATGCATGAAGGAGGTGAGATGAGTGTGGAGAAGAAACAAAATGAGAGAAGTGGGAGAAACGGGAGATCTCCGAAAAAATCCGCCCGCCAATGGTAACGACAGCCACGTTTCCCACATGCGTAAAATCTGGGTCCGAGCCCACCGGGGATCGATATGGGATCGCCTAGATGGGAAGTGAGAGGTTTAATCACTCGACCACCACAACTCCCCCTCCCCCCTTGTAAGCGAATGTGGTTTGTGGAGTGGCTAGAGCGTACGTGTCCTATCAAGGCAATATGGATTCGATTCCTGATAGGGTAGGTCGTCCACTTTTTGAAATCTGACTTGGTGGTTGTACAGTTTTCCACGAAACTTGGCAACTGTCAATGATATGCGGCTGTAATCGGTTCTGTAAGTTATATTTCCTGGTATCCGTTAGGTATTATTTTAGACGGCCTGAGCATGTTCAGAAAAACATGACATATTCTGGCTATCTTATCCTTTATTACACTCCCCATGAGACAATCTGGAAAAATGCATCAGGAATTGCCTGCTTGTGCCTCAGAGTAAACATCCGTCGTCTTATCTATAGAACATGTCTTAAATGAGTGAAATAGTTCTTCAAGCTATGCAGACAACGCACGATACCAAAATAGTACTTTAGGAGAACGTGATATTTATGAATGGAATATTTACTATATATTGAACTGTGTGTGCGTTGTATATTTATTGCAACCATGTATACAATTTCATAGTAACCATATTTCGTTAGCGATAAATATATATTTGAAACATTCGAATTTTTACTTTTTTTCTCTCAAGAGCTGGAACATAACTTACGTTGACACTTTTGTGCTACTAAATATTCTGTGGTTTGATTTAAACACAGGATCTGTGTAAAAATGAAGAACTGTACAGGAACCACAAATAAATCAAGAGAACCTCGCATGGAATGGAAATTTTTTATGACATAACTAATCATACAAAAAAATTTTTAATGTTCTCGTCTGACGTGAAGATAGCTATAAATTAATGACATTTGTGGCTCAAGACAGTAAAGTTGCTCATCGTCAGTAAGTTGAATGAGACCGCGAATTGTTCTTAACTACGTCTACAAGTACCTTTCAAGGTCATTGTTCATATCAGGTTTGATGGTCACATTATAATGAGTCCTGCAAAGAAACCGAGCGAATCATTTTTTACCGTTGTCTTTGTGATAATGACGTACATATTGTTATGAATACCAAGACCCTCGCCTGGAGGATTGGCTAACGACGAAGATAGTGTAATTAGGTCATTAGTTGCACAAGGCAATAGGTCACTATGATAAGATTTCCAACAGGATTGCTAGCAGGAAGTTGGAGCACTTCTAAGTGTCGGTCATTGACTGCCTCCTTGATTAACCATTTTTGTTTCAAAAACGTTTACATGTATGCATGTTTTAGTAGGGGATTCTCTTCAGCATAAACCACGAATTTTTTCAGTTTTAATAATTTCACGAACACTCCCACTTGTGTAATGAAGAAATTTTGGTAAACGACCCTCGCCTGTGCGTAGAATGACGAAAAGTCTTTTCGGATAAATCCTTATTCAACTTAGATTATAAAATTAATTCGACGATTATCAAGATAAATGGCGCCTTCCAAAATACGTTGTCCGAAATAAATGCACAGTGGATATCTGTGATACTTTTGAGGTTGATTAGGTAGAGCTATTACAGGCGGCCTTAGTTTCTGAACCATAGGTTTAAGGAAACATAATTTTACTTCAGAAAGTTAGTAATATTACATGAACGAAAGAAGAAACAAACTTAATTTTAAAATTTACATCGGCCCTAAAGGATCTCATTTGCACTTGTTATACGCTGCCGGTTCACTTGCTTGTCCAATATATGTCATCCTGGGGCAGCTAGTTGCTACTTTGATTGTTAAATGTGTCATCCTGACGCTGCCAGTTTGCTTGCCAATAATGTGTTGTCCTTGTGCTGCTAGCTACTACCTTGCTTGCGCAATATGTGTCGTCCTAGTGCAACTGACAGTTATCTTGCTTGCAAATATGTGTCGTCCTGGTGCTGTTAACGGTTAGCTTGCTTGACCGATATGCGCCGAGATTGCAAAAACTCAACAGCGAAAATCCATTTTGGGTTCTCTGGTTCAATAAATGGGAGGAATTTTTATAACTGCGCAGCGTGAATTTCGTTGGCAGTGTGGCGCTTAACATTCTAAACAGTAATGGTTTGTTAGAGGCGATCGCCTCTTAAGAACCAGTACCGTTTTTTCAGTACTTTACATTGTTGAAAAATTTACAGGAAAAAGAGTACATCTTCATAAATAAATGTTTGTATATGATTCAAACATGTACACGTGTGAAACCATTGACTCATCCACGCATTTACATAGACATCTATACGCACATTTCACATAAACACAATTTTAGCCAATATTAATTTTTGGTGT